>PVIY010036001.1:0-25810 GCA_004026745.1 Myrmecophaga tridactyla
AGCTCAGAGCATGCCTGCACCCGATGTCCTCCCCAACAACCCTGAGACCTTCCCACCGGGTCTTCCAGGCAGCACCCCACATGAAACCCCCAACCCCAGCACCCATACCACAAATACTCACTTTGGCTCCAGGGAGACCAGGGAGGCCTGGATTTCCATAAGGCCCAGGAGGACCCTGAAAGGACAAAGAAACACAAAGCTGAGGGGAAATAGGGGTCATCTCCTGTTCCCTAGCAACATCCAGCACCTTCCTTCTACCCACTGGTCCAATGTTCTCTCCCCAATAGTGTCATGGTGGCCTATCCTTAGCAGGGCCCCTTCAATGCCTAGTGCTTCTCTGCTAAGCACTTCCCATGAGTTATCTCATTTCATCCTGACCATCAACCTATAAGAGATGTACTATTATTATTCCTGTTTTGAAGATGAGGAAGCCAATGCTGAGGTTTTCAAACTGCCTCATATCATCCAGCTAAGAGACAGAGCTGGACCTTGGCCTCAGATACCTCTGACTTCAGAGCAAAAGCCCTTAATCTCTGAGATTCACCAGCTCCTCACATTCCCTCAGGCAGGTCCCATTAGTTCTTCCCAAACTTGCTTCCTTAGGCTCAAACCACACTCACACTTGCTTGTCTTCAACACACCTGGTACTTTCAACCCTCATCACCTTTGCCCACGCTGTTCCCATCATCTGGAATTGCTTTTCCATCCACCCCTCCAGCTGAAACCTGACCCATCCTTCAAGGCCTGGCTCAAATGCCATATCCTCCAGGGAGCCTTAGACTTCCCCTGCCTAAAGTAACCTCTCCATTCTCTGAGCTCCAACTGGATTTTCAGATGCACCCTTCTAGTTGAGAGCTCAATGAACAGAAGCACACACCTTCTGTTGCTATCCCATGTCAGGTGAGCCCTTCCTTAGATTCCTACAAGTGCCGTGCTTACACAGTCCCTTAGGGACTATGGAGCGGTTGGGAAGACTGGACCCAGGAGTCAAAGTGTCGTGGCTAAGGTCACACAGCAGAATGGTAGCCAAGTGAGGGTGGGGACATGAGACTGTCAACTTGGAGTCCAGAGCTTATTCATGGCACTGGATTTTCCCAGGCCATATCCGAATCACCCTACAACAGCTGGGTCTTGCTATGTCCACTTTCTCAAGCAAGGGCTGGAAGCTTCCAGACTGGTAATATGAACAGAGCCCCAAGAGTGGGGCAATGCCTGAGAGTCTTTGTCCAGCAGACAAATGACTCAAGGGTAATCTGGGCCTAGAGGAGGGCACCTCAGGGTCCCCACCAGGCTCCATCCAGACACACTGCTCTCTTCCCAGCCCCTCTTGACTCATCTGGCTAGCTGTATACAAACTTGCTTCCTTCCTTCCTCTCCACGCCAACTTCCCAGCTGCAGCCTGTCACATTCCGACCAAGGCACCGCCCTCTTCCTCAATGCCTGCAAAGGAATCCTCCCCTTCTCTGTCCGCGTTGAGAGGGAACAGTGATCGAAGTGCACTCAGCCTGGTGAATTCATAACAGTGTCATGTGCAACCCTCTCTCTAAAGTAATCAGTTCTCCTGCCCTATCCTGACATTCTGCTGAATACTGTGGATGTGCCAAGACCTAGTTCCAGTTCTGATCTCAACACCCCCCCGCCATTACACACACACACACGCACACACACCTGGGCCTCAGTCTCCCCATCTGTCCTCTGAGTGACTCAGACCTGCTGATCTCTAAGGAGCCAGGGATACCTCAGACGTTCACCCCAGCCCAGGCTTCTGGGATCTAATCTCAAAGCTCAGTCTGAATAGCGCAAAGGTTGGACAGGGATATATTAGGAAGGGCCCCTGACAGCCAGTTTCCTAAGAATTAGACATGTGTTGTACGAGGGTCAAGGATGGCCACCTTTCACCAGGCATGCCCCCAGACGCCCCCCAGATAGAGGGCCACAAAGAGCTTCTCTATCTGCAGCTTGCTATGGTGGGGGCTTCCCTGCCCCCACCTCCCAAACCCTCTCCAGCCATTGCCTTGCAGAAAAACGAGGCACATAGTTGACTTGGAGCCAAGCAGACTGATTCTATAAATGCTGCAGCCCAGAAAGTTGGGTGGGGGGAGGGCTTTGGGATTCCCCAACGTGACTTTTGATGGGCTGGTGGGGCGTGTGGTATATGGAGGTAGGAAGGGACCTGCCACAGAGCTCTAGGTAACCTCAGGTAAGGTCCCACCTCTACACTGCCCCAGCCTCTCCATCTGTGTAGTCAGGAGCTGGGTTTAAACCTAATGTTCTATTGTCTTTGGAATTCCATGATCTACTGAATTTCCAGTCTAGAAACAGGATGAAGGGGAAAGGGGCAGGAGGAATGACAGGCAGAGAGCACGGGAAGGATAGCCATAGATTCATTCACTCACTTGTGGAATTTCAGAACTGCAGGGAACCTTGGACACACCTTACCATGATCCCCAGTTTTACAGAAGGGAAAACAGGCCCAGAAGAGGGAAGGGACTTGCCTGAGAGCACACAGCCCACTGATGAAAACGCCCTTGATTTCCAGACTAGAGTTCTTTAGCAAACTTTGCCCAGGACGTGTTGCATACAGAGTTCTGGTAGGCATCATGGACAGGGGGTGGGGGAGAACAGTAAATAAAGCCTAGTCTCTGGCCTGGAAGGGCTTGGGTAGCAGATGGAAAAATTAGCACAATAGTTGTTAAGCTGCAGGCTCTGGAGTCAGACTGGCTGGGTTCAACCCTGACTCTGGTATCTTTCTGACCTTGGTCACAGGAACAACCTTTCTGAGCCTCAGTTTCTTCACCTGTAAAATTGGGCTAATATTGGAAACTATTTCTTAGGATGGCTAGGGAGACTGATTGAGATCACATGCACGCAGCTCAGCAAATGAACCAGTGATGAATCTTAGCCAGTGAAAAGAGACCCATGCCACTCAGAGGGGCAGACACACCGCTACGGGTACTCCAGGAAGGGGCAGCCATAGTCATCAGGAAAGGAGGCAGCATTTCATCTGAGCCATGAGTGGAGGAGCAGCTTGCAAAAGAGAGCAGGCCAGAGGACAGCCCAAGAAAAGGTGCAGACTGCAGAGAGCCTATAGCACCAGGTCAAAGACCCTCATCCTGGTCCCAAGCCACGAGGTCCTGTGGGCCAGCCGTGTCTATGATACACACATGGTCCCCAGCTCTGGGCCTGTGCTCTGTGGGACTTCCAAAGCCAAGAGGAAACACTGCTTCAGACAACAGATTCCAGAGCACTGGGCCCAGGGAGCACAGGGCCAGGTCTGGAGGGAACTGGGGCTTGGGTAATTGCATAAGCAGAACCATCCACTGGGCCCAGAGCCAAAACTATGTCCCAAGCAGCTATCTATGCCAGGGCCTTGCCAGGCACCCAGCGTGGGAAAGGCTGATTCAGCCTAGGCACAGATGCCAGGCACCGTGGGTCAAAGCCCACTTGGGAAGGAAGATTTCCTTTCCAGGGAACCCTCAAAGGTCCCAGCATGTGGTTAAGAGCCTGGGTTCGAGTCCTGGCTTTGTCATTTCCTAGATGCTGGGTTCCCTCATCCCTAAAATAAAGATAATCATACTGGCCCATGGGGGCTCTGTGGGGAGGATACAATAGGACCGTGTAAGTGTTGTGCCTTATTCAGAGGAGCTGTTTTCATGGCTTACTTTGCTACATGGCACACTCCAAGCTGGGTTTGCTCACATCGGCTTCTACAGTCCTACCAAGCTAGCCTCCAGCCTCTGGTTGAACCTCCCAGCACAGGGAGCCCACTCCCATCCTGACGGGGGCCCATCAGTTGCCTATGTCAGCACCCCTACCCCAGGATGGCCCTGCAGGGTTGGGACGACAGGTGCAAAAGCTGTGCCTCCCAAGTCCGATTTCTTCCTGGACAAATGCCACAGCTCATCAGCTCAGGGCATGTGGTCTTCAGGACCCCCTTCCCCACTCCTGGGTGACACCCACAATGGACAGCTGAGTCCTGCAGGAGGTCATCACTGCCCCATGCCATGTCTATCCACAGTGTCCTCGAACAGCAGCAAGTCCAACCCCAATGGACAAAGTGGGACAGGCTACCGGAGAGGGGCAGGGAGTGACCTGAGGACACACAGCAAGCTGGAACTCCAGAATGTGGGATCACTTACCCGAGGCCCTCGGGCACCGGGGAGTCCAGGCAGTCCAGGCAGCCCAGGGGTACCCTGAAAAGAAAGCAAGAAGATGACATCAGTCAGGGCCAAGAGGCAGCAACAGAGCCTGAGTTCAAGCAGTCATTCAACAAAACTGTCCAGAGCTCTAGGCATGGAAGGCTCATGGCTGAAAACAGAGGGGGTCTTCCCTGGCCTCTCCCCCAAAGTAGGCCAGGTCTCCTCTTTCCCTCTATTTTAACAGCCTCTACTATTTAGGGAATTGTCTGCTTAGAAACCTGTCTTTCCCACCATGGCACCCTCAAAAGTACAACTGGACCTAAATTATGTCTCTATCCTCAGGACTCAGTCAAATGATTGATAAAATAGAACAGGAAGCGTCCTCAGAGCTCAGCCAAGTTCCCTGAAGACACTGCATGGAGACAGGGCTTGCCAAGATCACAGCAAGCATCTCTGCACCACATAAAGGCAAGGGAGCATCAAGTATTAAGCCCAGGCTTTTCTGTCAGCTAGTCCTGGTTTCAAACCCTGGTGCTGCCACTTAACCAGCTGTTTTAGGGCAAGTTCCTTAATGAGCCTGTGACTGTAAAATGGGGGCAATGCTACCCCTCATGGGATGACTGAAGGAGGAAATGAGAGATGGCAGGTATTTAACGCCTGCCCTCGAATTTTCCATCTGTTCCAGCGGACACAGTCTGGTTCAGCCCTTTGTCTGTCTCCCTGCCTCCACCCTCTCCAGTCCTCCTCCACACAGCCTCCTTCACCCTCCCCTAGCACTCTCCTGCTCAAGAACACTTAAAGGCTCCCCATTTCCCCTGAGAGAGAGAGGGCTAATCCTACAGCATGGCATTCAAGGAGGGCCTGCCTGGCCTCGTCTCTCTCCCTCCCTGCAGGCAGGAAGGCAGCCAAGCAGACTTCCTAAAACCATGGGCTGGGCCTTGTTCAAGTCCTGGTGTTGCTGCTTTTTAGCTGGGACTCTGGGCAAGCGCTTCAGTCTGCCTGTGTCTCAGCTGTTCCTGCTTTACAATGGGTCCCAAGGCCACTGCCCCACCTTCCCAAGGGGATACCACAAGGATCAACTGAACTCCTGGATGTGAAGAGCTTAGCACAGGGCCTTCAAAGGAAGCCAGACTTTCGAGTATGTGTGAGGCCTGGGGAATTCATTTGTTTCAAATAACCATCAATGAGATTCCAGATTTCCTGCCCAGAGTGAAAATCGGTGTTGAAAACCCAGTATGGGTTGGCTGGTAATTAATCCAGATCTCACACTGGGCAGCCTCAGCTCACAGTTCCGGTCTGTGAACGCCACGTGCTTGCTCGTCCGTGAATACAAACCAGAGGAGAGATCCAGACAGACAGATACCGACACCAAGGTCACAGGGTCCCTGGGAAAGAGCCCTGGGAGGAGGGGGGAAGGGGGCTGCTGCGTGGTTTCAAGCAAGTCCCGGCAACCTTGGAACCTCTGGTATCTTTGGTCAGATGTGTGGCAGCCTTCCTTCGCATCCCTGCTCGCAGGGCTGGGAGGCTGGCTCTGCTTCCCACGCCTAGTTCTGCAAGTTTGGGAGTGCCGACCAGTCTGCTCCCAGCTCCTCCCCTGCGGCCTTGGTGGGGAGCAGCAGAGTGGAAGGGCGAGAGTGGGAGCCTGGGTTAACACCTGGGCATCCTCACTTACTAGCTGTGTGGCTTTGGTCAAGCTACTTCCAGTCTCTGAGGCTCTGCCTCAAAGAGATGTAAAATGAGAATAGCAGCACCGAGCCAACAGATAATCTATAAAAAGTGTTAATCCTGGAGCTGGCAGGCAGTTCATGCTCTAAACATGTTAGCTGTGTTTCTTTTAAACAAGCTCCGGAAGCTCTCTGATTCAGAAGTTGAAGCCACCCTTCTTTGCATCTTTGTTTTTTGGGATGGGGAGGGGCAGCAAAAACAGATGCAATTGGCCCAATTCTCCCAGCTTCCTCAGAATTAAAGGGAAATGCTGAGGGCTAAGGCTAAGCATCACTTGGTATCATTAACATTACTGTGTCCTTTCAACAGCTAAGCAACCAGCAGGAGACTCAGAAAGGCCAAGGAAATTGCCCAAGGCCACCCAGCTAACAAGAGGCAGAGCCTAGACTCAAACACAACCCCACTGGAGCTATTCTCCACCACGCAATCCTGGTCAGGTGTGTCTCTGACTACGTGTGTGACCTTCGGTAAGTCCCTTCTCTTTGTGGGCATCTGCTATAAGAATATCCCAAGAACCTCCCCACCACTGGCACTGCCTGGGTTGTGGGGCCGGGAGTTATTTCTTCCTCTGGTTTCCCAAGCGGGAGAGAAAAGGTGAGGTTATTCCCATTTCCAGAGGCGCAGGCCAAGACTCAGACAGGCGCAGGGGCTTGGGTCCCAGGACTCCAGAGGGAAGGTCAGCGTCCATGAGTGTAGCTCCCTCATGGACCCTGGGAGGGGGTGGTGCGTGCAGCTGCCAAAGCCCAGACACACCCTCTTGATGTTTCTTCTGCCCCAGAAATGGAGGCAGCAAACTGGAATCTGACCTCATGCAAAATATCCACAGAGCAGACTCAGTGCCAGCCGGGAACCCACGGCCCGGCCTGGTGATGTCAGCCCACGGCCAATTCCCTGCCACGGCAGCCCAGCCAGACCCCTGCCAGCCTGGCTAATCCCGGCCACTCCACCAGCCTGGGCAGGGAACACCCAGCTCCCCCGCCCTGCTCCAGCCAGACCTGACCCTCCCGCACTCAGTGCTCACTTTGTTAGCGGAAGAGCTAGGGTGGGTACCCCTTGCCCCCTCTCCCCCTATCGGAGACCCTGCTTGTTCCCCGCAGTGGAAAATCGCTGCCATTTCTTTCCAGGGCCTGAAGCCTGAACGGGTGACTCCGGGATGATTCACGAGGCTGGGGTGGGATTTTCCACTCCACGCTGCAAACAACGGGGCCTCTGAGAGGGCCCAGAGCCAGGGGGAGGGGTGCGGGGGCTGCAGGCCCATCAGAGGGAGGTGGAGGCAGCCGGGGCTCTGGGCTCCTGCAAACAGCACCATGGAAACAACCAGGCAGACCCCTCAGGGCTTCCCTCAAGGGTCCTGGCCCCAGACAGCCAGACCGAGGGGAACCCTATCTCACGGAACAAGTGCACCCTTGTGTCCAGCTGTTCTCGCCTGCCTGCCAAGCCCTGCAGAAAGACGTCAGTCCTGGCTGGCATCTCCCCTGGCAGCAAGCAAGGGGAGATTTCACAGGTCTGGGATTTGGGAGACTGGAGTCCTGTCCTGGGTGTGCTGCTAACTGCATGGGACCCTGAGCAACGACCTTCCACTGTCCAGACCTTGCTCCAGGCCTGCAGTCCAAGGGCACAAGATCTTGAAGGGACTTCTCATTTCTGACCATCTGAGCTTGTGATTATTCCCAAGAACAGCCCGCTGCTAGCCGAGCGTTCCCCAGTCTCTGTCCTAAAGAAGGACTGGGACAGAGCCCCCTCTAGGTCTGAATCCAACTGTGTGTGCCCTTGGACAAGTTACTTCATCTCTCTGTGCCTCTATGCCTCAGTTTCTCCAGCTATAACATGAGGATGTAATACCCATCCTCTGAGAGAACGTGTGTGTGCCAATGATGTTCCATTTGCTCCCCAGATCTATTCTGCACTCTGGGAAGCTAACCACCATGGACTGTACCCCTAGGCTCCCTTGTGTTCTGGCTTCCAGCTGGGTTTGGCCTATGGGAGATCCCAGAAGGAGACTACAGGTTGGGGAGAGAAATCCCCGTTCCCTGTCTGCCATGCCATACCCTGGCAGGTGCTGTGCAAGTTTAAGGCCGTACCTCCTTTCAAGAGACCCCCCTCCTTCAGGGCTGTAACTCTACCACCTGGTTCTGATGACACCTGTCCTGCCCTTGTGCCTTCTTGTGCAGGTAGGGAACAGTTATCTGCTGTTGTCAGCCCCGGCTGCTCCACTAGCCTCCCGCTATTTCACCTGCTGTTCCACCAACCACCCCCCCTGCTATTCCATCAGCCCCTGCTGCTTCCTTTGATGCTGCCCACACCTCTGTAAATAGTTCCTTTCTTAAACCATCTTCAATTACCCCAACCCCTGCCCATGCTGAGGTCAGAGCCTGGTATACAGTAGGGGCTCAAACATGATCTGCTAAAGACAAAGCAAAACACCATTCCATTCTCCTGGGTTCTAGGGGTGAATTTCTCAAGATTTACAACTGTCAAAAGTATGAAGGCACTGGGGACACAATGAGACACCCCTCCAGCTATGCCCTGGGTGGGGACCATTGGGAAAAACAAGCAAATGAAAGCAAATCAATAACTTTGAGAGAAGCCAAGGGGGTGTAGAGGTGAAAAATGTCCTGTACCTCCTATCCACCTGATATTTGTCATGATTCTCTTAACCAGCCAGGCTCCCCTGCTCTCCCTGCTCCACCAAATAGCCACATGTTAGTACCAGGGCCTCAGGCTCCACGAGAAAAGTGCATCAATGCCCCTTTCCCCCAGTATCTACCATTAGCACATAATCACAGTCCACTAGGACCCCAGGTGCTTTACATCCTGATCTCACTGAATCCATGCAGCAACCCCATGGAGAGGTAGGTGGTACCAGAACCGCACTTTACAGAAGCAGAAACCAAGGCTCAGAGAAGTTAGGTGACTTCCAAAGATCACCAGCACCTGCCACCTAGAAGGCACTCAACAAACATTTGTTGAAAGAATGAACGAATGGTTGGATAAAAGATTCAAACTCAGTTCATTCCAAATCCAACGGCCCATGCACTCTGACGCTCCACACAGCCTCCTTACCCCTCTGGGAGGGCAATGCTATGTAGCCTCAAGATGCTGGCCTGGAAGTCAGTACAGCCTGGTTTTAGCAGATATCAAATTCATTCATTTTCCAGCTAGTCACAGAGCATCTGTTGTGAGCCAGGCCTGAGCTGGGTCTCCCCAAAGTGACGCCTACAAAAAGTGCAAGGGCGTGCAAATGCCAGCAGCCTGGATGGTGAATAAATAAGGCCTTGACTCGCCTCCTCCCAGGCGTGGGGCTTCTGTGCAGCTTCTGTGTAGCCTGTGTGAACTGTAGCCTCCCCGCCCCGGCTTGCCCACGGCCCAGCTCAGCTTTTCCATGCTCCCCCCGCTCCCGGGGCTTCCACAGAACTTCCTCACTCAGTGGCTACAACTCCTGGCAGGCCGCGGCCCAAAACTATGTCCCAGCCCCCGCAGCCTCGCAAGAACCAGGCGGAACAGACGCATGTGTGCAGGCGTGCCCTCCGCACCCATCTCGGGCACAGAATGGTCCCAACAGTAATGTCAAAGGGGGAACCTCTTCCAATCCTGGTTAACAGACCAAGAGACTGAGCCCCAGGGAGAAGGAATTTCCCCAGTCACTCAGCAAAACTAGATCTCCGAGGAGGCCCTGGAGTCAGCCCAAACTGTTTCCATTCTACGATGGCTTGAGATGTAAATTCTCATTGCGTCCTCCCAACACGGCAGGTGGGGGCTGCTGTTACTTATGCTGCACGGAAACTGAAGTTCAGAGTGGGTCCTGGTCACAGAGCTAGTGCTGGAGTCAGGCCTTGAACCCAGATCTGTGAGTCCCCAGACCAGCAACAATTAAGCTCAGCGCCACTTCAATTAAAAACAAATGATTGGTTTGCTACCTGGCATGCAGTGGACTGGATGAAGCTTCTAGAAGCTTCTTGATCCCCATTGGCATCAGGCTGGCTTCCCAGCTGGGGGGAGGGTAGGGAGAAGGGAAGTGTGGACATGGGGCCAGAACACTGCCATAGCAGGGCGGTGCCCCTGGTGACAGTCCAGGGATGGTGGGATGGAGGGAAGTTCTTAGAAACAAGAGGGCCTTGATGGCCCTGTGTAAGCTCATTTTATATCCCTGACCCCTGTTCTGTCATCGCAGCGGGGACTGTCACACACATCCTGCCCTCTTCAAGCGGTTCTCCTGAGGTCTTTAGGGGAAATGACCCACACACGGGAAAATGGTTCATAATCTTGACAGCTTTTCAAAACAGAAGATTGTCTAGACACTGAGCCCTTCCTCTAAGGCCAGAGCCAGGGACTAACATATCTCTGTAGCCCCTAGCCCTGCCCCACTCCCAGCCCAGAGAGCGGACACTCAAGAGGTAGGAAGGGATGGCTCTGAGCTTAGAGTCCGGAGGTGGGCTCTGCACCCACGTGCTGTGTGGCCTTGAGCAAATCCTAGCCCTCTCTGGGCATAGTCCTCAGTCTCCCCACCTGCCCGATGAGTGGATTGAATTGAATGATCCTAAGAGGTGATCTGGCAAGAGGCTTCATGTCAGGCTGACCCAGAGCATCACGCCACGGGGGAGAGTATATGTTTCTGGCACACAACATGCCCAAAGGCAGCTTCTACACCCTAAAAAGGGAGAATCTACCCCGAGTCTCTGCTCCTGCTCCAATCCCCCGGCCCAGAAACAGCCTTTCTCTTTCCAAACTGCACAAAGCCTTGAGAGGTGGGGCTGGTCTCCTTCACTCTGCTCTGGCGCCGTGTGCCGGGTCCAGGCCTAAACCTCACTGCCCTCTGCCAGAAGGGGATAATTCACCTTCTTTCTGCCTCCCAGACCAGTGGGCCCAGTACACACACAGCCTGGAAATCTGTGTTGGAAGGCCTGGGTTGGGCTGAGCAGCCTGGAGCGGTGAAAAGGGTTCCTCATTCTTTCCCCGGGAAAGCGGTGGTCCCTGACCCTCTATGCTGCCAATTTCAGAACATGGAACGGGAACGAACATTGACATAATCACAAAGCAATGTACACGACTTCCATAAGTTCTACAATATGGTTATAATAAAAATGGACTTACGGTCCCCTTTGAGAGAGGCTGAATAAATATTATTCCTAATGATCATTAAAACTAATTAAGAGTGTTGGTAAGGCCCAGGAATTCCCAGTATCTGCCACGGTCTTCCCATCACAGGAGGCCTGAACCCCAAGCACAGAGCTGAAGGGAAGCCCAGCTTGGGAAGGGGGGAGGAAGACAACCACGCAGTGGCCAGCTCCGAGGTGGGAGGAGAACAGAGCAGGGGCCTGAGTTTTCTGGAAACTTCATCCCATCGTACCCCACCCGGAGGAATTGGCCTCCAGCTGTGGAAAGGTCGTTGCCCCTGGAGACAATCCCAGGCAAGCTGGAGGCATCGACCCTGACCATCCCCTGCACATGGAATGTTCTTTCTCCCTTTCTTGATGACCTTCCTCTGCCCTAGACTCCTCTCCCAGGGGCCGCAAATCAAACATCTACAAGCACAGGCAGCAAATGTAAATGAGTACATAGGTCTGCGTTGGAAGGCACAGTAGGGAGAAGTGGGGACCGGGGCAAACAGGAGCAGGCACACCCCCGGAAGGACAGACCTGTCCAGGGGTCACTGCATCTCCCCACTATGCACGAGTTGGTCATCGAGCCTTTTCTGAAAAACCTCTCACGTTTTAAAAATGCTAATAGCATTTTTTTTTTTTTTTTAAAGAATCCTGCCTCTGCCAAACAAAACATCTAGGGCTACGCATGTGCGACCTTTTCCCAAACTCCCAGGCAAGCCGCTGGGAGCCCTGCTCCACGAGGTGGGGGAACCAGGCGCTGGAGGCTGCTGGGAGCTCACTGTGTGACCTGGGGCAGGTAGGTCAGTACACGACCTTCGCTGGCCACCTCTGCCGTTAGGTTAGCTAAGGATGACTCGGGGCAGGGGCAAGCAACCTGGGGGTGACCCCTAGACCTGAGACCACCCCGGCGGATTGTGAATGCAGAGTAGGCTGTGTAATAATGGAGACAGCCAAGGCAGAGGAGACAGGGGGCCTTGGGTTTGAATCAAGACAGTCCAAATGCAAGTGCTCGAACTTCAGTCTGCCTGATCTATAGGTTGCTCCCCCTTCTCTTTATCTCAAATGCCGTCTCCTCCAGGAAGCTGTCCCATAAATGAGGGACCAGGGTGACGGGGTTGGGTGTGTCACCAGTGCTGGGTAAGGTGGTCTGACTTCACCACCGTCTTTGGAGCCCACCCAGTACCCTGTGGACTCCCAAAGTCTCCCTCAGGTTGGAGCAGGCTGAGGCAGCTGCCATCTGCACAGAAGGGAGATGACACTGCCTGATGCCTCCCGCTGCATGGCTTTGGGGAGGGCAGGGAATGTAATCAAGGCATCCCCACAACCTCTGGTGAAGCACTCAGACATGACCACCGTCTGGCCAGTTCACGTCCACCCAGTAATTTGGGTGGCCCATGACCAGCTCCCTCCTCTGAGCTGCTGCTTTCCCTAGCCCTGACCATCCAACCAATCACCCACTGGCATCCCAAGCAGCACGCAGACCCCACCTGGTCTTACCGGCAAACCACAGTCTCCCTTGGGTCCCGGAGGTCCCATCAGCAGGGGAAAAGGCGTGGCTCCCACCAGGTGGAAGAAGGAAGAGGCACTGCTTGTGGGCTGGGGGCTGGAGGCCAGAAGACGCTCAGGGGCCAGTGCTGGGGCCGGGGTGGTCTGCCAACTGGGCTGGACTGTGCCAGGCCAGGTTGTCGGACTGCTCCACGGGGCATCTCTGGCCGCCTTGTCGGGTCTGAGGGGCGCTGCTTTCCAGGGACTGCTCTTGGGTCTGGTTTTCTTTGTGGCTTCCCACCCAGTGAGCTTCTTGCTTCTGACAGGGGCCAAAGTGGGAGTGATGGGGAGAGGCACCATTCTGGAAGTTCTGGCAGCTGAAGTTGGAGGCCCCACTGTGGCTGGAGGCCGAGGGGTCCTGGTAGAGCCAGGCCCAAGGACAGGAGACAGGGGCAAAACAGGAGCTTGGGGAAGTCTGCGTGTGCCAGTGCGGGCAGAGCCTGGCTTGTTGGCACGAGTGGCCATTTTGGCCTCGGTCAGGGTCACTGTGGGAACAGGATTTTGGGTGGAGCCAGTGGCAAGAGGGAGGGGTCGGGAGCTGGGGGGTGGGGATCCGGGAGTCATAGGGTTTCTCGGGATCGACTTCACCTTGGAACTGAAGGCCTTGGCAGGAACCAGGCGGGAGGTGGATGGGGTTGGCCTGGTGAGGAAAGGTGGAGCTGCCTTCTGGGTGGGGCGGGGGCTTTTGACACGGGCAACCGAAGAAAGGGCTGGAGGCTTGCCGGGGAGACGCTTGGGGGTCTTGGTGGCTGCGTTCTTCCGCAGGGGCTGAGCGGGTGGAGCTGCAGGGTGGGGAGAGCTGGGGGTGCCACGAGGAGAGGCGGGGGACACGGGAGAAAGCGTTTTACTGGTGGGCAGCTGGGAAGGCAGCAGCTGGATCAGGGCCGGGCTACCAGCTGCCATGCGCTGGTGAGGGTCCCTGGAGCTAGTCCTGTGGGGCTTGGGGGGCGTGGCGGGCGCCACGGTCACGCTGGCTGCCCTGCCTGCTGGCCATGACCCGGTGGCTGGCGCGGCAGTGGTTAGGTTCCCTAGGCCTAGCAGCGCAGGGTCGGTCTGGAAGGCGAAGGGCGTGCCAGGGTCTCGGGGCAAGAGGGGTCCCATCTGGGGCCGGTCCGTGTCCGCCTGGCCACACTGCTTTCTCAGGTGGGTGCAGTAATTGCGGGCGACCTGCGTCACAGGGTAGACACTGAACTGGCACAGGGCCCCTTCAAACTGGACCGCCTCCGGGGTCATCTTCCCAAAGAGGAAGGAGCCCTCCGGGTCGAGCTCCGGGTCCCTGCGGAACGGCAGCGGGACGCGCACCCGGCGCCGCCCACAGCCCGTCGCCAGGACGACCGCGCGGCCGCGGAGCTCGAGGGCCAGGTGGTGCCAGCGCCCGTCATGCACGTCGAGGTCGAAGGCCACGGAGCGCCCGGGCCCCAGGTGCACGAGCGTCTGACCCGGCAGGAACTGCAGGCCCAGCTGCAGCTTATGCTTGCGGCTGCGGACGGCGAAGAGGAAGGCATGGTTGACGCGGTGGGAGCACAGGCTCAGCACCAGCGCCAGCTCGGTGCCCAGGGCGGCAGGGATGACGGCGCCCGTGGGGGCCTGGAGCCGGGCCCGCTGTGTGAAGATGAAACCTGACGGGAAAGGGATGACTCCTGGGGGGGGCGCAGGGCTCCGGCCCCCTGCCGCCTTCGTCCGGCCCAGGCCCAGCTGCTGCAGGACGTCCACATCTGGAGAGGAGGGCGGGAGGAGAGGGAGGGAAAGGGCGATCAGGGTCTGCCCCATCCCCAGCCCCGCCAGGTGCAAGGACGGGTGGAGACGGCCCACCCACAGCTACCAGGGCTGGCACAATGCTGTGCCATGGAGATGCTTGGGAGGCAGGGCTGGAGCCAGGCGGCTTGGGCTGCAGTCCCTTCTCTAGCTGCATCATCTTGTATAGAGTGTTAAAAACACTGACTTTGGAGCCAAATTTCCCGTGTTCAAATCCCAGCCCTGTGACTGTATGCCTCAGTTTTCCCATCGATTAAATGGGATAATCGTAGTACATACCTCAGAAGGATGATGTGAGAATTCAATGAGTTAGTACTCTACAAAAAAGTGTCTGGCACAAAACAAGACTTAAAAATGATATTAAAAAGAATGACAATCATCAAAAGTGAGTGCTATGAATTTTAGTCTGTCCAACCAATGATTCATCATTTCCTCTGGGAAGCTATCCCTTAAACGAGGGATGAGGGTGACAGGGATGGACATGTCACTGATGCTGGGGTGACATGACCTCAAGGTGTCTCAAGGGCCAAAGCAGGCTAAGGGAGCTGGCACCTGCCTAGGAGGGAGAGGACATGGTCCGACCCCTTGCACATGGCTTTGGGGATGTAATCGAGGCATCCCCATAACCTCCATTCTCTGGCAAAGCACTTGGACATCTGACCATGGTCTGACCAAGTCAGATCCACCCAGTAATTGTCAGCAGGGCTTGCCAGAGCAAAAGGAGGGTTTCCAGGGTATTTATGGAAAGGCTTCCCGACTGCTGGATCATTCGACCTCCTTTAGCCGCCTGAGCTGTCCGAGTCTGCAGAAGCCAGCTCTGGAGCTCTATCTCAACAGGAAAGGAAAGACTGGCTCTGGAACTGGATTCTGGACCAAGTCCACAGACTCCTACCCTGAGCTCAGCAGCCTAGCCCCTGAGTGCTGAATGCTCTCTTCCTTACCACTGGGTGCAAGGGGTGCCCTGGGGGAGGGGTGTTCCCAGGGCACCTGGGACTGAATCCGCACTTAGCACTGGTAGGCCGGCAGCTGTGAGCTGGATGCACAGGTAGGAGGGCCGAGGAAGAACCGAGAACCTGGGTGCCAGCAGCACGGCCTGATGGTCCCCTGGAGGCAGAAGGCCGGGCTTTAAGCCGACAAGACCATCTGTAAGCCGTGGACTCGGCCTCAGTTCCCTCCACTGTAAAATGGGGCTGTTGGGAGGAAGAAACGGTCACCTTCCTCACCATCCTCATCCAAGCCCTGCACAGGGAGACTCTGAGCACGTCTGTTCACGGGCCTGTTTCCCTGGCTATAAGATGAGGGAACTGAAGCAGACCCCAAGACGATGTTCTAAGAATTCTGTAGCTGCGGGTTGCTGTTTCAGGTTAGCTTAGGTTTTAGATCTGTATTTCTCCCTAGGACCCAAGGGCCATCCATTCCCTTTACATTCCTCGGTCCCACCCTTTCTCCCCACCACTGTCTCCACGTTCTAAGCTAAAAGAAACCATGGCTTAAGGATTCCTTAGCTGTTTTAAATACTTTAATCACTGAAACCCTCTTATGGCAAAATATTATTCCCTATGAATAACTTAAAAAGTGTTCCCCACTTGGATGGAAAGAGATAGGGAGTGGAAGCCACCTGCTCTCCTTCCCCTGCTCCATCCAGGGAGCCCCTGGGGACCTCCCTACCCCCGGCCTGCACACATCCTACCCGACACATTACACCTTATACTTGGCTTGCAGGTAGTGGTTCGCCCAGGGAAAAGCCCAAGCGGCCAGGTGAGGTGGCAACAATAAGGCTTTTCCTTATAGTCTCCAGGTGAGTCTCCAGGCCTTACCCCCACTTCCCCAGAACCTCCACCCCACAACCCCCACCCCACCCTCAGCCATCTGCAGGTGGTCAGTACTGAGCTGTGAGCCTCTGACCACTGTGGGCCCCACAGGGGATAAAAAGAGCTGTTCTTGCCTAAACATTTAGGATTGATACAATAATAATAATTAATATTTATGTATCATTTACATGTACCAAATGCTTTTTCATGCATTATCTTACCTGATTCTCTCTATAACCTCTGAAGCAGATATCGTTTATTATCCCCAATTTACAGATGAAGAAACTGAGATTCAGAGAGGTCAGATATAATAATTTGCCTGGGGTCACACAGCTTGTAAAAAGCATAGATGGGATTTGAACACAGACTCCTTGGTTTTTGACCACTGTGCTACGTTCTGGTGTAGGTTAGTTAGAAGGCAGGGTAGAGACACATTTAGAACCCCATCAGGGGCGAGGAGTTAGGGGACAGGGGAATGAAACGCCAAGATGGAAGAATCCAGCCAGCTGGCTCGGCAAGATCCCGTTATTACATAAACCTGGCTCCAAGCAGCTCCAGCCTCTCCCCCCACCCCCACCCCCCACCCTCAGTGCCTGACTCAGGACTCAGGACAGCTGTTCACCTACTTTGTGGGGGAAATAGCAAGCTCGGAAAATATGACATTTGCAAAAAAATGTTGCCGGGCAGCAGGAGTTCCTTCCGGGCATGGCTCTCCCCTCCCAGGAGCCCAATCCCTGCCTAGCGGCCAGTTCAGGCCACCAGGGCTCCCGGAGGCCCCGCTGCCTGTCCCAGCACACAGCGGACGTGGGGAGCTGGGGGAAGGGCAGCTAATTTAAGAGGCCATGTGGCTGCTTGACAAACAGATGTGGAAGAAGTTTCAATTTCTATGGGCAGCTGTGTAGCCAGCCCACTGCTGCCCTGGCCCCCTGGACAGCTCCTCTGGGGCAGGAGGTAATAGTGCGATCTCACGGGAGAGGCTGGGCCACAGGCTCAGGCAACTACAGTCGGGGCCTTTGTGCCTCCTCTGAGCATTTGACAAATGGGAACAACTGAGGCTTCCTGAGCCAAAGTGACTTACACAAATTCTGTGCCAGGTTAAAAATAAAGGATCACCCCTCCTTATTTCTACACTGGGCCATTCCTACCCTCAACAAAACTTTGAACGTTATTCTTTCAAGCCCAAAGAGAATTTGCCCATGATCAGCTCCATTCTACTGATGGGAAAACTGAGGCACTGAGCTCCAATTACAGGTACAGATGTCACCTAACTACCCCTGGGTTCTCAGGCCCCTTCTGTCCTCCCTTGCCTATCCCTGGACAAAAAGAGAGAATTACCTTCAGGAGCTCCTTGGGTGGAGGCCAGGGGACAGACAAACGAGACTATGATCCAGGAGAAGAGAAACCCCCTAGAGACCGGAAGATACAAGCAGACGCAGCATCAGCTTCCACCCTTCGGCCCAGATCCGGCCAAGAGGAGGCTGGAATAGCTGGCCCAGCCCCAGGCCTTCCCCAGCCTTGCCCCTGAGGGCCTGGGAGACAAGGCCCAGGGCGCTGAACCCCCTCGGAGCAGCCCACCATCCCAGACCTCTGGGGGCGGGACCTGCTTACACAGTACAAACACAATCTCACTTCTGGCAGATGGATAAGCCAAAATCAAGGGGTAGGGAGTGGTGGGCCAGCCCTGCCCTGGGGTCAGAAGACCGAGGGTCTGGCTCAAAATCTGCTACCAACTCAATGGGCAGTTGTGGGCCAGCCCTTCTCCTCCCTGGGCCTCATCTCCCCATCTAAATACTATGGAGACCCGTCCACCAGGCCTCAGTTGGTGGGCAGCAGGGAGACCACACTG
Organism: Myrmecophaga tridactyla; assembly: GCA_004026745.1. NCBI lineage: Eukaryota > Metazoa > Chordata > Mammalia > Pilosa > Myrmecophagidae > Myrmecophaga > Myrmecophaga tridactyla. The sequence goes on from PVIY010036001.1 coordinate 17,924, forward strand.
GTTTGCTGGGATGTTTGGGCTTCTCACAGGGTAGGTCAATGAGAATTTGCTTTCCGGATCCAAAGCAGGGAAGGTGAGAAGACCTCCTTAAATAGGACGGGACTCTGCCAAGGAAACTGCCCGCCTGGCTCTGTTCTGAAGGGAAACGGGAGGAAAGAGACCAAGGAGGCAGATGGGGAGCCCAAGGACCCAGGTGCAAACCAGGCCTGCCGCTGGCCAGCTGTGTGACCCTGGACAAGTGGCTCAGCCTCCCTGAGCCTGCCTCCTCCGCTGCAGCAAAAGCTGACACGGTCCACCTCGCAGGCCAGGCTGGAGAATTCAATGAGCTCATATGTGTTCAGAGCTTGGCCTGGTGCCAGCCACAGAACTCCCCAGATGGTCCCCGCTGCCCTGCTGCCCTTGCATTCGGGGCTGGAAAGGGTTAATGCTCTGCTCCATGGATCCCGCCAACACGGGCAGACGCAATGATCAGATTTCACCTTCCTGTGGGACACCCGAAGCCACCCGGGCATCTGATCCCCCCCCCCCCGCGGGCAGAGGGGAGGGCGGTGGGCAGAGGGGAGGGCGGCACGTGGCCAGACGGCTGGGACATAGGCAGAGAACTGTGCCAGGAGGGTGATGAGGGAGCCCTCTAGGGCTGGGATGGGCAGGCCTGGGCTGCACTCCGCAGAGGGGAAGCTACACGCTGAAGGGGCGTGTGTGTATGTGCTCATTTAATCCAGGAAAAGCCTCTGCCAGGGTTCTCTTCCCAGGCTTCCTGAGCACCTTGGAGGACAAGTTCATACCCTCTCTGACCTCCCCTACTTTCAAATTTATAGCAATTATGAGCAATAACAATCCTGATCCGGGCACTCTGGAAGATACTGATGGTTACCTACCCACAGCCACCCCCTCCTGCTTGTTCACGTGCGCGTGGACGTCAGAGGAAACTGGATGAATCCGGTATTAGTCTAAGCCAATTCTGGGAATTCCATTCATGTTACCAGTGACTGGTTTAGGTAGGGGTACGTGACCCAGTTCTGGGCAATGAGATGTGAGGGATGTCTGCTGGGGCTCCTGGGAAAGCATTCAAAGGAACAGTGAGGAGGTTTTCTTCTATCCTTTATATGTTGTTGAGTAAGGATGTGCTGCTTGGAATTGCTGCAACCTTTTTGTGCACGTGAGGTGACAAGCCCCAGGACTCCAGCTAACTTGCTGAGGATGGCAGAACGGAAAGAGAGAAGGAACCTGCATGCTTGATAACACTGCTGAGATGTTGAGTTAACCAACCCTGGTGTGATTCTTCCTTGGGACCTCTTGATATGGAAGGCAGTAACTCCCCTGTATGTTTAAATTATGCTGTGCTGTCCTTTCAGTTACCTGCGGCATAAGGCAAACTAGCTGGAACAGTACTCAAATGCTGTGGCCGTCCCTCAAAAGCTTTCTCCAGCCTCTGGGCTCTTGCGTGTTCTGTTTCTGTTGTCTGGATACTGCTCCTGTGCCTGCTCAGTTCCCACACATCTGTTAGATGTCCTTGGATGTCACCTCCTATAGGTCACTGCCTATCTTCTTGTTTGTTTCCTTTTCTAGACTAAATCCCTGAATGGCAGGGACCACGTCTGCTGGTTTAATCTTGTATTCCCAGCACCCAGTGGGCACATAGGAAATGTTCTGTATATTTTTGCTGAGTGAATATGACCTGGTTCCTCAGGATTCTGGACCTTCAAAAGTATCTCTTCCAAGCCTTGACTCTAGTGGGCCTTTCCAGGGTGCATCCAGAATAACCCCTGTTCCTTCTCGACCTATCCACTCTGCTGTTAGGATGGGCCTTTTTCACAAGGCCAGTGCCCCCTGCCTCACCAGACCTCACCTCCACCTGCTACCATCACCGGCCAAGGTCAGGGTGCCTAGCCCTACCCACCCAAAGCCAGATGCAGCCTCTATTGCCCCTGGAGAGATATGATAAGTAGCTTTATTCAATTTAACAAATGCAGAAAACTGAGGCTCAGAGAAGATGGGTACCTGCTCAGGATCACCCTGGGCAGACTCTGGGTTCATAATTCTCCAGTACTATTTCTCACATGCAGCAAGTGGATCCTCCAGGAAACTATGGCCCGATAGGTTCCCACTCTTGGAGGTTCCCTAAGCATAATCACATACCCAAGGCTCTGAGAAGGTCTGCAATAAACAAACTGCCTGCACTTACTGTCATTCAGAATACTCAAACATAGAAGAGTTGGGAACTTATTCTCCTCAGAATGCTGACTAAGCCCTCCAATGCTGACTTAACACAGCCTCTCGCTTTCCTGCTTCCTGGGAATGTATTTGTTTCTGTTCCATTTCCTTCCTTCCCCCAGCACTCACTCCTTGAGTTCCTCACTGCGGCTGTCACATCCACCCTTCCTAGCAGGTTGCTCGGGCTGATAAAGAGAAGTCAGATGAGGAAAATGAGCAACAGCCACATGTCCTTGGGCAGCTTCTCTGGCTAGGGGAGGTTATGCCAAGGTGATGATTCCTTAGAGAACAAGAGGGTAAATTAGGGAGACATAGTTATAATCCCCAAAGTTCTCCATAAGAGAGATGAGATAGCCTCCTAACACTATAGCTTCTAACTGGAGAATTTTAGCCCAAAGGCCTATTACAAAAGTTCATTCTTCAGGCATTCACAGATGAAACTGACCCACTCAGAACTGGATTCTACCTGCACTTGTCCCATAAATTTCCATATTATAGAGCATGTTAGAAGGAGAGAAGGCCTTTGTGTGCCTCGTGCGCACAAGATAGCTGCAGCAGCCCCAAGCAGCATGTCATCCCTCAACAACATACAGAAGTTTCTATTTATGGGAAGAAGTCCCCACAAAAGTGATCACCTCAGGGCCAAATTCTAGTCCTGTCCTCTCCTTGTTGACATGGGTAACTGAGGCCCAGAGAGAAGTAACTGCCCAAAGCCACAGAGTGATAGTGACCCATATTATTTTACCACTTAACATACAGTTCTCTTCATTTGACGGTCTTGTCTCCTTGGAGAAGAAATTGGACACTTGCAGGGATTTCCGACTTGCCAGAGACCAGAGTCCCAGCTTTTACCAACAGAAGCAGAGAGACTGCCTGGGGAGCCAGTGAGCCATCTAAGCTCCAGGCCTGGAAAGTTGGCTCCCAGAGGGAAGCCCTGCCGATTCTTTTGCTCCTGTTCCAATCCTGTTTAGGTTACTGCTAACATTTAGTGCATGTGCTGGCTCAGGGCTTTGTTCTTCCAGACTTCTGTTTTCACCACTGTCTTGTGGGCCTTGGCTCAGTGAACCCAGGGCTCCAGGATGTCGGGAAGACCAGAGCCCAGGGGCCAGAAAGGGCAGGAGGTTGCTGAAACAGGAGCCACAAGGGAGCCTGAACTTGGACATAAAGCCTGGTCACATATTCCTTCAAGAAGGGAACCCAGGTGTTCCTGTCCCCTGCAAAAGGCCTCCTTGCTAGTGCACCAAGTGTGGCTTCTCTTGGAAGTCTAGACTGCCACAGTCAGTTTGGAAGGCTTATCCTCCATTCTTCTTACTTGGGTACACACAGGATCTCAGGGAGCCCTACCAGCATGAACACTTGACTTGCTAAGAGCTCAAAGCTGAGACCCAAGGAGCAGAATCACACAAGGAAGGTGGCCCTGAACTCCAGGCTTGCTGTACTGCTGTGGTGGAAGCTGGGAAGGGAGCTGGTCCGAGACTACAGACCTGTCCCACCTGCCTCCATGGACCAATGAGGTCCATGCACCCAGACACCTTTTGCCTCCTCCACTGAGAGGCCATCTGGTTGGACACGATGCAGCCCAGAACTTTCCCACTGACTCACACGCCCATTCAGGATGAAGTGAATAATAATAAAAATAACAGCTGTCATTTATTGAGCACTTACTACACACCAGGCACTGTTTTAAGGCCTTTCACAAGTACCATGAATCCTCATAAAAACACTGTTAGCTGAGAACTAAGATGCCCTTTTGGCAGATGAGAAAACCGAGAAGCAGAGTGCACAGCACAGGCAGGATTTAAACCTGTCTGCCCGATTCCAAGACCCGTGTACTTTCTGCCCTGCCACCCTACTCCCGCTGGTGTGAATCTATCAGTATCCTCACTGCACGGTTCTGCCCCATTTGACCCGGTACTTCCGTGTGCCAAGTTGGGTGTACCAAGATGGTCCCTGGATATGGAGATCAGGGGAGAGAATATGCTAACAAAGTTCCACAGGGAGAGCATCCTCAGAGAGGGACAGAACATGGCTTAGAACATTTTGAGGGCAGGTCCCTTCTAGCCTGCCTCAGGGGGGAAGGGGAGAAGGGGACTGTTGAGCTGAGCCTTGAAGGACTGCAGGGCATGTGGATGCACCAGGGAGGGAGAGTGTCCTGAGTACAGAGAGGAAACGAGAGGATAGACGAGAGCCCTGTGCTACACAGTGTCACAGAACCTGGTCTGGTGGGGCGTCTGGGAGCAGAACTGCACATCACACAAGGACCAAAGGGCACAGGACCCCTAGCCATGTGTGGGAGGGAGGAGGGGAGACAGGAAAAGAAGGGGGCTAGGCCTCCACGCAGTGTGACTGCCCACTTGCCCAAAGCTTGGGTCCCGCCACAGGGTGCTCGCCTGGCATCACTTTGCGGTCTAACCGCTGGCATCTACCCTGGCACAGGGTCTTCTGGAGAAAATGAGTCAGCAGTGTGCTCACTGGTGCCCTGTGTGTGTGTGTGTGTGTGTGTGTGTGTGTGCGCGGGGGGGTGGACGTTGCAGTGGGAGGGGGGCGGGGGAATCTCAGCCAGCCAGCTTTTTCCCAGACATGGGAAGAAGCAGAGGGGGTACATTATGCCCCTAATTCCAGCACAGAGTGGGGAGGCCACGGTGGGGGAGGGCAGAACTACAGCCCTGACCAGCCGCTGGGGAGTGTCCATTCTGGGGAAGAGGATGGGAAGGGAGCATGTCCAGGCAGCCAGTATGAGCCACTGTCCATCCTCACTCACTCACACACATACACACACACACACTCGCTCTTGCACAGGCTCACATGCTTACAACTCCTACTCCACAGGCTAGGACACAGAACCTCGGGGTTCTTCCTTGGTGATTCTCTTCCCTTCTCCGGCCCTGGGTCTCCCCATCTCTATAATGATCTCCCAAGGTACTTTCTGCTCTGACACTCGTTTTCTCTCTCACACACGGGAAACGCGCAGGAACTGAACCTCCCAGAGAAGCAGCAAACACCGAGACCCACAGATCCGGGCAGACAGACACACACAGAGATTTCCAGAAACGTGGGGCTGTGCAGAGACACTGAGACAGGAGCAGAAACCGAGATCTGGAGACCTAGGAACTTGCCAACAGTCTCACAAGAACCAAGACTTAACAGACTGGGGACACGCAGAGACCGAGACACCGGAACACACCGAGACAGCGAGAAAAAGAGACCCCGTCCACCCCTGGGTAGCCAGACGGCCCCTCCGCCCCCACCTCTACCCCCACCGCACCCCACTGGCCGTTCCAGGCGCCACCACCCACCCCCATCCCCCGACCCCGAGGCTGGCCCTGTAAGGATCCTCCCTAGCTGGGCCCCCACCACAGCTCGCCAACCCTCCACCCGGCCCGGGGCGCAGCCCGCGTTAACCCTTGGCTGTCCGCCTCGCGGGGGCGCAGGAAGGGACAGGAAGCTGACGTTCCCTGGAAGCGTCCAGCGCGGCAGGGAACCCCAGCCCTCCCAAGAGCAGGAACAGCAGGAAGCTGGGGAGAGGAGAGTCCCCGAACTCATACTCACCCACCGCGCGCCGCCGCCGCTGTGCCTCGGGCCCCCCGCGCCGATCCCGCTCCCATGGCGGGCCCCTACTTCATGCTCCCGAGCCCGGGGGGCAAGTGTGGGCGCGCCCCATGGGGCCGCCAGCCCCCCGCCTCGCCGCGCCAGGCCGGCTCAGAGCGCGCGGCCCCGGTGACCCCAGCGCAGCCCCGCGCCCCGCGGCGCCCGAGCCCGCAGGCAGCGCGGCTGGAGCCCCGCGGACGCCCGCGCCAGGCCCATGGTCCCAGGAGTCCGGGCGCCGCGCTCGCCCCTGCTTCGCTCTTTTTTCTGCTTCCACCGAAAAGGAAGAAGCAGTAAGAAAAAAAAAAAGGAGAGAGAAGATCAAACTTTTGGAGACGGATTGCTTGCGGTCCCCGGAGGCAGAGCAAGGCCGGGCAAAGGCGCACGGTGGGCGGTGGAAGCTGCCTCCCCGCCGGCCTGGGGGAGGAGAGGAAAAGGAAGGATTTGGGGGAAATGAAGGCGATTTAAAGTCTCGGCCCGCAGCAGCACTCCACCTTCCCTCCTCCCCGCTCCCCGACGCCTCTGCTGCCCCCTGCTGCCCCCTGCCGTCCGCAGCCGGAGACACAGCCTCCGCCGGCCCACGACAGCCCGTGTAGTAGGACACACCACCCCACCCCACAACCTAGTAAAGTTGGGGAAACTGAGATTCACAGAGAGGAAGGGGTTGGCCAAGGCTGCCCAAAGGGCTGATCACGGTTCTGAATTCGGAACTTCTGTCTTCCGAGACTGAGGCGGAGTGCGGGGCTGCAGGGAGGAAAGGGAGAGATTCTACTTCTGAAAGGAACCTGGGAGTTTCAGGGACAGGAGAAGACCTGATGTCTGGACTCCCAAGACAAAAAGCGGCGTCGTTACCCCACTCCACCCCCCACGATTGCCCCTCCTACTTTCAGAGCATCCTGGAAAACAGACATTCCTGGGCACGTAATGTAAACTGTTGGCCATACTCCTCTTCCCCCTTCCCTCAGTAAGAGATGAGAGACAGAGCCCCCAGAACCAGGAAAACTCCGCGAAAGACTCCCACGGATCTCACGCTGGAGCGCAGAACCGCGCACCTCGACCCCGCCGCAAACGCCGGGTGACGTCCGCACACTCTCCGCCACAATGCCAGCCTGGACACGAGAACCCTCCTCCGCCAACACTCACGGTCAGACTTTTACACGCACACACGCACTCACACCCATTATCCCAAATTCAGACACACGCTCACACCCACATGTAGGCACAGCCTCGTTCTCCTTCTGGGCTCACACCAAACACACCCTGGAATATCTGGACTCGGGCGAACATTCGACTTCACACGCAAACGCATGCACACGAGTGCTCACACACGCATCAAAGCACACTAGCCTGGCCAGATCCCATTCACGTGCACCCCCGCGCGCACACAGCAATACTCACCCGCATCTGCACACACCCCACGTACACATCCCAAATGCACACACTCCGGCGCGCATACCCCCATATGCACACAGCCCTCCGGGAGAGCCCTCCTCACGCGTACACACACACACACACACACGCTCACTTCCCGCGCGTGTATCCCAGTCCCCCTCCCACTCCATACACTCACACCTTTAAGCACACACCCGGGTACCCCCCCCCCCCGCCCCAGCGCTCCAGGGAGTCCCCAGGCACTCACTGGGTCCCGAGATGCCAGGCTGGCCGGTCGGTCCTTCCTCGGGCGCCTAACGGCATTTGTATTCATGGGTCCCCGCAGCCCCGGGCGCGGGCGCGGGGGCGGGGGAGCGGGGTCCCCTTTCCTAAATGGGGCGCGGTCGCGCGGAGCGCAGTGGCGCCGGGAGAGGCATGGGAGCGCGGGGCTGCACCGCCCGCCCGGTCCGCCTGCACTCGCACAGCGGCCGCTCTGCGTGCTGGGGCTCCGGAGCGGGCTTGGGACACAGGGGGCGGCTCATAGGTGCTGTGGCCAAGGCGCCGGGCCTTTTGAAGTCTCCGCTGGGGGCGGGGAGGGGGCTCTGAAAGCGGCCTTTTAAACAGTGGCTGCACGCGGGCTCGGGCGAGCAAGGTGTCTGGTTTCAGCAAACTTTAGGAAAAGTCCCAAGCTGAGGGCGGGGGCGGGGGCGAGGGTGG
>PVIY010036002.1:0-25821 GCA_004026745.1 Myrmecophaga tridactyla
ATGAGAGAGAAACCCTGAAATTCATCGGCCTTCTTGAATCAAGGTTTCTTTCCCTGGATGCCTGTGACTAGACATTTCTATAGACTTGTAATTGGGACATTTTCTCGGCCTTAGAACTGTAAACTAGCAACTCATTAAATTACTCCTTTTAAAAGCCATTCCGTTTCTGGTATATTGCATTCCGGCAGCTAGCAAACTAGAACAACCAGCTACCCTATATACTACATTTTAAGACTGGATTTACATGTTCTAGTTAGTTCATAATAGAAAAGAATCTTTTTTTTAAGTCACATGTCTAGTAAGTAGACAGAACAAGAATTTAAAATCTTATCTGTCTTAAAAGTGTGTGGGATACAAAAGGCAGACTAAACCTTCCTGGATTTTTCCACGTGTATGCTCTGTGTTTGAATTCTGCAACTGGATTCTGCAAATATAGGAACATTTTGGATTGCTTACCCCATTTTGGTTAGTTATATTTTGTGTCTATCTGTTTATCTACCTATCTACCTACCTACCTATCATCATCTCTCAACCTTCTATCTGTCTGTCTGTCTGTCTATCTATCTGATCTTTTATTCTAACATATAAAAATAGAGGAAAGTATAAACAATACTTTAAAAAACATCTGTTGGATACTGTTGAAGTCCCCTCTGTTTACTTCTGTCCCATCCTTCCTTTTCTTCCCCAGACGTAAACAATATCATGAAAGCTTATATGTATAGTCCATTTATAGTTCATTTTCTACCTCTACTACATTTACTAATACATACTACACCCATAAAAACATAGAATGTTTGGATTTTAAATTTAATGTATCTAAATGCTACCGGTGATATGTTTTATTGTGCAACTTGCTTTTCTCTCGTATAATAAATAGATCTGTTGTCAGATCTATCCATGTTGCTAAAATAGATCCAGTTACTTCCTTTTAATTGTAGAGTACCCTATCATATAACTATATCTGTTTATTCACTAATTTCCCGACTGAAAGATCTTTTTAAAAGCCAGAAAAATTAGATTTTAAACAAAAATATTCAAAAAAATCTTTGGATAAATGTGACTATGCACACCCATTAAAGGATTGACCCTAACTCTCAGGTGCTCAAATTGTGATTCATGAACTGATGGGGGCCCATGAAAAGATAAGTAGAAAAAGATAATTTTTAGAGTTTTACACCGATTTGGCATTGATCCGATAAGAAAACAGCCTTTGTTTTCTTTTAGCAATTCATTTTACAATAGTATAAATCTGACATGGATAGATAATAATTTTTTTTAAAAAATATGGTCCTTAAACATAGACAGTTTCTCTCTGTATAGATTATTGGAACCTGGGGAATGCATTCCATCAGAAGTGTATAATAATTCCCAGTTCCTCACATTTACATTAAAACTTTAAACATTTGTCTTCCTATGAGTATGAAATATTATTTTAACATTATTTCATCTTGACTTTCCTAGATTACTGGTGAGATTGAACATATTTCCTTCCCTGTGAATTGCCTGGACAATGCATTTCCTTTTATCTGTGGATTTGTTAGGAGTATATTTTTATTTTAATAAGCATTCTGTCTACTAATCTTTTTTGTTACATAGTTTGCACATATCTTCTCCTAGTCTGCAGCTTATCTTTCAACTTTGTTTATGATGTCTTTTCTGGCTGAACATTTTCATTTTTGATAGGTCAAATTTGACCTATATAAATAAATTTATACAAATTTTCCTTTATCGTTTCTGCTCTTTGTGTCTTATTTAAGAACTTTTTCCCAACCTTGAAGTTATAAATATATACTCCTATTTTCTTCCTATAATTTAAACTACATGTGTATGTTTAGTCTTAAATTTATTTTGGAACTTATTTTGTGACTGGTTTGAAGAACGAATTCACTATTATTTTTTCTAAATGGAAAGTAAATGATCCCCAAACCACTTATTAAATAGTTTATTGCTTTCATACTAATTTAATAACTTCTCAATCTTATTTCAAGGTTATGTATATATTTTTGTGGGCTTCCTTTTCTGTTCCACTTATGTATTTGTCTATGCCTGGTTCAGTCTCATAAGACATCACTTCTATAGCTTTAAAATTGCTACTGTTAGAAATCATGGGATGAGCTGGAACCCGGCAACAAGGAAATGTGAAAACCTTCTCTACCAAAAGGGGAAAGAGAGAAACAAGACAAAATAAAATTTCAGTGGCTGAGAGATTTCAAATAGAGTTGAGAGGTTATCCTGGAGGTTATTCTTACACAATATGTAGCTATCCCCTTTTTTAGTTTATGGTATATTGGAGAGGCTAGAGGGAAGTACCTGAAACTGTAGAGCTGTGTTCCACTAGCCCTATTTCTTGAAGATGATTGTATAATGATGTAGCTTTTACAATATGACTGGGTGATTATGAAAACGTTGTATCTGAATGCTCCTTTTATCTAGGCTATGGACAGATAAGTAAAACATATGGATAAAAAATAAACAAATAATAGGGGGAACAAAGGTTAAAATAGATTGAGTAGATTGAAATACTAGTGGTCAATGAGCGGGAGGGGTAAAGGGTATGGTACGTATGCGTTTTTTCTTTTGTCTTTTTTATTTCTTTTGCTGGAGTGATGCAAATGTTAAAAAAAATGATCATCATCATGAATACACAACTATGTGATGATATTGTGAGACATTGATTGTACACTATATATGGAATGTTTGTATGTCAAGAATGTTTGTATGTTTGTATTGTTTTTACAATAAAAATATTAAAATAAAAAAAATTACTGTTAACTGCTGTTCTACATTGCTAGCTGCAGGAATGCAATATACCAGAAACAGAATGGCTTCTTAAAAAAGGGAATTTAATATGTTGCAAGTTTACATGTTCTAAGGCCATGAAATTAATTAAAGCAAGACTATAGAAATGTCCAGTCTAAAGTATCCAGGGAAAGATACCTTGGTTCAAGAAGGCTGATGACGTTCAGGATTTCTCTCTCAACTGGAAAGGCACATGGCGAACATGGTGGCATCTGCTAGCTTTCTCTCCTGGATTCTTGTTTCATGAAGCTCCCCTGGGGGCATATTCCTACTTCATTTTCCAGAGGTCTCTGGCTGCATAGGCTCTGTGATTCTCGAGGCTCTCACATGGCTCTAAAAAAGGATTCTCTCCAAAATGCTTCCACTTTTAGAGGATTCCAATAAACTAATCAAGACCCACCTGGAGTGGGTGGAGTTACATCTCCCTCTAATCAAAGGTTAATACCCACTGTCAGGTGACTCACATCTCCATGGGAATAATCAAAAAGGTCCCAGCCAGCAATATTGAATGAGGATTAAAGGACATGGTTTTTTTGGCATCCACTACAGATTCAAACTGGCACAACTGCCAAATGAGAATCTCACTTCCTCTTAATTGTTTTGTCTTTATTCAGAGAAACTCTTGCATATTCTTTTTTTTTTTTTTTTAATTTGCATATGGGCAGGAGGCACCAGGGATCGAACTCCAGACCTCCAGCACGGCAGGTTGGAGCTCTGCCTGCTGAGCCACGGCAGCCGCCCCGATATTCTTATATCATTACTTATTCACATAATATCAGAATCAGTTCATTAATTAATATTAACTTATTAGAGTTTTAATTGGAATCACATTGACATTATACATTATTTTTATGTAATTGCCAGCTTAAGGATAGTAAGTTTTCCTATCCATGAACTTTATATTTCTCACCATGTTTTCCAGGTCTTTTATTTATCTTTCAATGATGTCTGCCACTTTTTTCATATGGTTATTACACATCTTTGGTTTGATTTATTTCTATGTAATTTTTTTTCCCATTAAATGTTATCTTCTGTTCTACATTTCTTTTTTTTTTTTACTGCAGAAGTTGTATGTTAAAGAAAAAAATCATGCACAAAACAGAATTCCCATATATCACCCTATTATTAATACCTTACATTATGTGGTACATTTCTTACAATACATGAAATAAAATTTTTATAATTGTACTGTCAACTATAATCCATCATTTACAATAGAGTTCACTGTGTTGTGCGGTCATATGTTTTTAAAATTTTTCGTTCTAGTTAACATTATACAACCTAAAATATGCCTTTTTAACCACATTGTTATATAATTCCATGCTGTTAATTACATTCACAAGGTTGTGCTACCATCAACACGATCCATTTCTAGAATTTTGCAATCAACCCAAATAGAAATTCTGTAGAATTTAAACATTAAATCCCCATTTCCAACCTCTGTATCATTCCCTGGTAACCTATATTCTAGATCCTGACTCAATGAGTTTGCATAATCTAATTATTTCATATCAGTGAGGTATTATAATATTTGTCCTTTTGTTCCTGTTTAACATGATGTGTTCAAGGTTCATTTGTGTTGTTGCATGCATCAGAACTTCATTCCTTTTACAGCCGAATAATATTCCAGTATGTGTATATTGCAATTAATTTGTCCATTCATTGGTTGATGGACACTTGGGTTCCTTCATTCTTTTTTCAGTTTTCAATAAAGCAGCTATGAACATTGGTGTGCAAATATGTGTTTGAGTCCCGGCTTTGAAATCATTTGGGTGTATTTCTAGAAGTGGGATTGTGTGTTCATATGAAAATTCTATAGTTGACTTTCTGAGAAACCACCAAACTTTCTTTCACAGTGGCTGCACCATTTTACATTCCCATCAACAATGAATGAGTGTTTCTCTTTCCCACATCCTCTCCAACACTTGTAATTTTCCGTTTTTAATAGCAGCTGTTCTAGTGGGTGTCAGATAGTATCTGATTCTATTTTTTATTTGCATTTCCTTAATAACTAGTGTATTAATCAGAGTTCTCTAGAGAAACAAAACCGACAGGAGGTATCTGTAAATACGAGATGTATAAAGGTGTCTCACACATCCGTGGGAATGGTAGAGTCCAAAATCTGTAGGACAGGCTGTGAATCTGGCAGCTTTAATGAAGGGTATCATTCAACTCCAGAGGAGAGGCTTGCTGGCTGAAGAAACAGTGAAAAGTCTTTAACTGATTGAATTATCTCATTGGTGGGACACATGCTCTTAGTTGATGGCAGTTGCAATCAGCCACAGCTGCAATCAATGGACTGATGATTAAATAAGCCAGCCTTCTGGTTTATCAGCCAGCCATGAAATAGCCTTGTGGCAACAGTTAGGCCAGTGCTTGTCTGACCAGACGATTGAGCATCATCAGCTGGCCAAGTTGATACCAGAACCTAACCATCAGAGTCCGCACCTTGTCAACTTGGCAGCTGTATACATCACCTTGAAACATTCTTAATTTCTAAAAAGAACACGATAATAGACATACGAATACCTAACAATTCTCAGCTTCCCTGTGTACAACCAGAGACACACATCTCTCCAGAACAGGGTGCAAATCCTTAGGTAACATTCACTTTTAGACTTCATGTCCTATAACTTAAATACTGTAACATGAACAATACAAATTATGTCATATGATAAAAGCAAAATAAGATATTTGTTTAAGTACAAATATAAACATACTCATAACAAAAGTAAAACTCCCAACTAAAATGTTAATAAAAAGATTAGACAGCTTGCTTTAGGAACTAATAATCAACCCTTCTTGTACATGATACATTACACTAGGACTGTAAGGAAGGTCCTTAATTTGACACTAGGGATTTATCTAAACCCAAACGTCATACTTGTGAAATTTTAGAATTTCCCATTAAAGTTAGGAAGAATTGGGTGGCTGCCGTGGCTCAGCAGGCAGAGCTCCGACCTGCCGTGCAGGAGGTCTGGAGTTCAATCCCTGGTGCCTCCTGCCCATATGCAAATTTAAAGTTAGGAAGAACACAAAGATGCCTTTTATCATCTCTATCATTAAATATAACATTAGAATCCTAGACAAGAAATATGGAAAACAGAGAAATAAGAAATATGTATTATTACAAAGGAAGAGGCAATGTTGTCAGTGTTATTAAATGAATTATTGTTTAAATAGAAAACATAAAAGAATCTACTGACAACTTACTAGGGTTAATAAGATAATTTATTAAGGTTACTGAATTTAAGATCAAGATATAAAATCAGCAGCATTATCATAAACCAGTAGTAATGGGTCAAGATATAGACCCATAACTATAAAATTCCTATAAGAAAAATAGAAAAACATCTTCAAGATTTTGTGTTAGGGAGTGGTTTCTTAGATTTTACACCCAAAACACAAGCAACAAAAGAAATAGCAGATACATGGGACCTCTTCAAAATGTAAAACTTTTGTACATCCAAGGATTGTATCATGAAAGTAAATGACAGCCTACAAAATGGAAGAAAGTATTTGCAAACCATTTATCTGATAAGGGTTTAATATCCAGAATATATAAAAAAAATCCTAAAACTCAACAATGAAAAGACAAACAACCCATTTAAAAATGGGGAAAAGACTTGAGTAGACAGTTCTCTAAAGATGTGCAAATGACCAAAAAAGCACAGGAAAAGATCTCAACATAAACTACTTATGCAAGTGTCTTAGATTGCCTGAACTGCTATCACAATTGCCACATAACAGTTTGGCTTAAAAAATGGGGATTTATCTGCTCTAGTGCTGAGACTAGGAGAAGGAGGCTTGCTTCCTCTGGGTGTTTCTATCATTCTGGATTGCCACAGTTCTTGGTGTTCCTTGGCTTTCCTGTCACATGGTGATATCCTCTCCTGTCTCTTCCAGGATTCTGCTACCTTCCAGCTGTACCCGGTGGTTTTCTCTGACTCTGGCTTTCAGTTTCTTTTCTTTATAAGGCCTCCAGTAGTCCAGAATAAGGTCCACCCTGCTTCGACTGGCCACACCTTACTAAAAGTAACATCTTCAAAGGGCTATTAACAGTGTGCTTATACTCAAAGGTTAAGAGCGTTTTTAATTTGTGGGGCATTCAATCTACACAGTATACTACAATATGGATGAATCTTAAAAACATTAAGTTTTGTAAAAGAAGCCAAGTATGAAAGAGCACATATTGTATGATTCCATTGATACAAAATGCCCTGAATAGGCAAATTCTTAGAGATGAAAAGTAGATTAGTGGTTGCCTAAGGCTGGGCAAAGTCACAGAGGGGAATGAATACTAATGGGTACAGGACTTCTTTTGGGGTGATGAAAATGTCCTAAAATTGACTGTGGTGGTAATTGCACGAAGCTGTCAATATGCTATATACCATTGATTGCACACTTTAAATGGGGGAATTGTATGGTCTATGAATTGTACAGTATGCTGTTATCTTAATAAAATTGTTACAAATGAATAACTGAATGAATGAGAAAAATTAATGAGAAGTTTTATCATATTATTGCTAGTCTCTGCCATTTGTAAAATATTGGGATCGTCTTTTTCTTGTATACATTGAAAAACTTGAGTGTAAAATATCTGGGTTGAGCATCTTTGTAGAGGACAGATAACTTTTCCCCCTTAGATTAAAATTGTTTAATAATGATGAATGTTTATTCAAGTACCTTCTTGAGTTCATTTTGATTACTTTTCCCGCCTCAAATATTATCCATTTTCTGTAAGTTAAAAATTATTTGCATAAAGGGGATCGTGGTATTTATTTTAAGGTATTGGGTACTAAATCTACTTTCAAATACAAGTAGTCAGGACTTCTTGGAGAAATGATTCATTCACTGTTTGGAATAGCAAAGTTTAAGATGATTCTGAAATGTGTTGTGGTGCCAAAACGTAAGGCATTGTTCAGGCATTGATGGAGGCACGTTTAAAATACACAGAAATTAGTATCTAAGAGCTCTCTGTGGCCAAATCTAGAACAGTTTGACCAACAAAATAAGTATCGATAGGATTGGATGATAAACCATAGGATAAAGCAAATATCCGTGAGTCCATGCATGAATAAATAGAGATGGGACAGCTATTTCTTATAGGTTGATTTCAATAAATACAGAATGAATCACCATTTGACAAAACCCATAGTAATCATTTTTTTTGCTGACAGGAATCATCAGTGGATACTGAAATTAGTAGGAGAAATCATGACATTAAATATGATATTTGCATTGTCTCAAAGTATCTCCTCCATAAGATAGTAATTACAAAAGGAGGAAGAGTAACTTTCCATTGAAGAAACCTGGCTTGCATCAGTGCTGTTAACATCACCTTAAAGCAGTATTTTGACGTTATGTGCCTCCCAATATTTTGCACTGGAAAGGACACATCACTTCTGCTTTATTGCTGCCAAAAAATGTGTTACTTGAATTTAAGAATGAGGAGGCAAGCACTAATTAAGAGATATTCAACACAATAAGTGTCTAGTCCTCTTTTACAAGGTCAAGGTCATAAAAATCTAAATACTGTAAGGCTGAATCAGAATGGAGGAGGTTAAGGAGACATGATTACTAAATGCAACATGTGATTTTAGAAAAGATCCTGGTCCAGATAAAAGATCTTAGTGGGACAATAAGTGAAATTCAAATTATGTCTGTAGATTAGTTAATGGTATTGTATTAATGTTAATTTTCTGTTTTGATGAATCTTCTATGCTGACATATGACAAGACATTCTAGGCATCTTGAGGGAAGGTTTTACCAGAGCCCTGTACTATTTTGGGGGGAATTTTGAAATTGTTATAAAAAGTTAAAACAATATTTTTAAATTTAAAAATCTATTATATCTGCTGTGTGATCATTTACTATTTCTAATATTGTTATCAGTGGCTTTTCTCTTTTCTTAATCAGTCTTGCTACAAGTTTTTTAAAAATTACTTTATATGCTCCTACCCAAGAGATTCAGCTTTTATTTTTGTTATGGTTTATATTATTTTTGTGGGATCATTTTTTTCATTAATTATAGTTCTTATCTTTATTGTTAATTTTCTTATACTTCTTATACTTCCTTTGGGTTTATTCTTTTGTTACTTTTTAAATGCAATTTTATTGAATTATATTATATATTCACATACCATTTGCTCATCTAAATTATACAATCAGTGGTTCACAGTGTCATCATAGAGCTGTGCATTCACTCATCACAAATGATTTCTGAACATTTTCATTACTCCAAATAAAATAAGAATAAAAGTAAAAATAAAAGTGAAAAAAAACCCTAAAATATCCCATATCCCCTCCCTATAGTTTATTTATTTTGGTTTTTTTTTTTTTTTTGCTCATCTGCTCATACACTGGATAAAGGGAGTGTCAGTCATAAGGTTTCCACAGTCACATGGTGACACTGTGAAAGCTCTATAGTTATACAATCATCTTCAAGAATCAAGACTATTGGATTATAGGTCTACAGTTTCAGGTATTTCCCTCTAGATACTCCAATACACCAAAAACTGAAAAGGTATATCTATAAACTGCATAATAATAACCTCCAAAATGAACTTTCAACTCTATTTGAAATCTCTCAGCCACTGAAACTGTTTTGTTTCATTTCTCTTCCCCTCTTTGGTCAAGAAGGCTTTCTTATGCCAATACGATGCCAGGGCTAGGGTTGTCCCCTAGAGTCATGTCCCACATTGCCAGGGAGATTTACACCCTGGGGAGTCATCTACCATGGGGGTTTAGGGAGGGCAGTGAGCTTACCTGCAAAGTTGGGTTAGAGAGAGAGGCCACATCTGAGCTACAAAAGAGGTTCTCTGGGGGTGACTCTGAGGCATAATCATAAGTAGGTTCAGCTTCTCCTCTGCAGAAATAAGTTCCATAAGGGCAACCCCAAAAATCCAGGGTCTGGCCCATCAAATTGGCAGTCCCCAGTGATTGCGAGAATGCCAGCTCTTCCCCAAGTAGGGAAGCTTAATATTTCCACATTTTCCCCCAGTCCCTCGAGGGGAGTTTGCAAATACTTTTTAATCTTCAGCACAGATTACTCTGGGATATATCAAGGCATCACACCAACCTGTGCAAACCAATAAGATCTCACATCCTATTTAAGGTTCCATGTAATTATGGTGTTTGAATAAGCAGACCATACAAGTTAGGTTATATAGTGTTCTACCAAAAGTATAAATTTTGATCCAAATAAACATCTCTTCCTTTGGTCTCACACAGAAGTTGAAGTTTTAAAATACAGTCAATATCATCCTTTACCCTTTAGTCTGACTTACCTAAGTCTTAACCAGATCAGCATCATTTAGTTATTTTTTGAGATTTTTAATGATGAATTCATTACTTATTCTCATTTTCCTTATTTTTAATATGTACATTTTAAGGCAATATATATATGTATGCCCCAAAATAGTGCTTTGACTCTGCATCCTGCATTTTTTTAAGTAAACTTTTCTAGATGTATAATGTGAATAGAGACAAGTGTACAAATCATCAGTGAAATGTTCTATGAACTTTCACTAATTTAACACACCTTTGTAATAAGTGCACAGATTATACAATATTTCATGCACCTTAGAATCCCCCTTGAACACTCTTCCAGCCACTACCCACCCCCAAATAATCACTATCCGGACTTCTCAACAGGATTGATTGGTTTTGCTTCTTTTTAAACTTTAGATAAATGCAATAATAGGACATGTAGCCATTGTTAAACAGACTTGCGAGATTCAACCATATATTGCATTTTGTTGTAAATTATTCATTCTTATTGGCATCTAGTTTTCTAATGTTTGTCCATTCTCCTGTTGATAGGCATTTGGTTTGTTTCCAGTTTTTTGCTACTGAATATTCTTGAACATGTCTTCTAATGAACATTGTATATATTTCTGTGGTATATTACCTGGGAGAAAAGTTGCTTACAGAATATGCACATGTTCAGCATTTTACAGTTTTCAAAAGAGTTGTATCAATTAACTTGCCACTAGTGGTGCTTAAAAATTAAGTAATTTCCTGTCAGCACTTGGTATTTTCTATTTTTTTTCTTTCAGGCATTCTGGACATGTGGTGGTATCCAATTGTGGTTTTAGTTTGCATTTCTCTGATGACTAAGGAAATTGAATGTATTTTTATAAGTTTATTGACCATTTGGATATCTTCTTTCATGAAATGCCTCTTCAAGGTTTTGCTCCTTATTTTATTGTATTGTTTGTGTTTTTCTTTTCTTTAGTCCAGGAATTGAAACCAGGTCTTCCGCATGAAAAGCGAGCATTCTACCACTGAACCACTCCTTTTCTTTTTGATTTATAGAAGTTCTTTGTATATTTTTTAGAAGTCCATTGCTACCTATATGTAATGTACATCCCGTTTTTTTATACATATTGTTTTTAATTACCACTTGTTCTAAATATTCTGTATTTTACAAGGCAATTTCTTTAACCCTTATAAACCCATGCCTTATTTAAAGCATGTATTTTAAAGCATCTATGTATACTTATTACATATGTGTGTGTGTATGAATGTGTGCTTATGTGTAGATATATTGTTTAAATGTTCCAAGTGTGCTGGAAAAGAATGCATAGTCTCATTTGCTGTTTAAAAGTTACATATTTTCTTCTCTAAATTGATTCTCCTAAGGAGAATCACTTAAAGTAGAAATATGTCACTAATAATAATAGTGATAATTGTGTCATTTGTATTTCCAATATTCTTGTTTTTGTCTGTTTTTTTATTTTGATAGTTTGGAAGATTTTTGGTATTTGAGAGATTTTAATAAACTTCTCTCACTTGATAAAATTAAGGTAATTTTCGCTTTATAGTTTACAACTATATTTTTATATGCATATGATTTTAATCTCTTCCTCATGGGCTATTTCTCTCATTATGCAATGTATCTTTTATTTTTATTGAACTCCCTTACTTTAAATATAGATGTTTGTACTCTATTTTCTGTCTCTACAAATTTGCATCTTCCTGTTATTTCATATAAGTGAAATAATATACTGTCCTTTTGTGTCTGACTTATTTCACTCTAAATGACGTTTTCAAGCCTTATTGTAGCATGTATCAGAACTTCATTTCTTCTTACAGCTAAATAATAGTCTGTTATATTTATATATCATATTGTGCTTATGCATCATCTGTTGAACATTTGGGTGGCTTGCACCTTTGGGTTCTTGTGATTAATGCTGTTTGTGAACATTGGTGTACAAATATCTGTTTCACTGCCTGCTTTCAATTCTTGTCTGTATACACCTTCAGTGGAATTGCTTGGTCATATGGTAATTCTGTGCACAATTTTACATAGGTGAAAACAGGGTACTAGGGTTCCTATTTCTCTGCATCCTCATCAGCACTTGTTATTTTTCATTTTTTTAAAATAATACGTGTGCTAGTGGGTGTGAAATATTATCTCATGGTTTTGATTTGCATTTCCTTAATGGTTAATAATATTGAGCATCTTTTTCATGTTCTTTTTGGATATCTGTACATCTTCCTTGGAGAAATATCTATTGAAGTCCTTTGCCCATTTGTAATTGGGTTGTTTGTCTTTTTGTTATTGAGTTTTAGAAGTTATTTATATATTCTGGATATTAAAGCCTTACTATTAATTTGGTTTCCAAATATTTTTTCCCATTCTATTGATAGGCTTTTCACTTTCTTGATAATGTACTTGGAGATGCAAATGTTTTAATTTTGATAAAGTCCAATTTATGTATTTTTCTTTTGTTTCTTATGTTTTAAATGTAAAGTGTAAGAGTCCATTGCCTAATACAAGATCCTGAAGATATTTCCCCATTTTTTTTTGAAGTGCTTTTTCATTTTAGCTCTTATATTTAAGTTTTGGATTCATTTTAGTAATTTTTTTGTATATGGTCTGAAGTAAGGCCTACTTTCATTATTTTGCATGTGAATATCCAGTTTTCACAATGCCATCATTTGAAGATACTACTCTTTCCCCATATAATGGACTGGGGACCCTTAGAAAAATCATTTGGCCATAGATAAGTGAATTTATTTCTGAACTCTCAATTATTTTCCATAGATTTATATGTCTGTCATTGTGCCAATACCACATTGTTTTGATTGCTGTAGTTTTCTAATAAATTTTGAAATGTGAATTCTCCAACTTTCTTCTTTTTTTTCCCAAGGTTGTTTGGCTATTTGTGTTTCCTTGCTTTTCTGTGTGATTTTGGTCATTAGTTTTTCCATTTCTCCAAAGAAGGCTGTTGTAATTTTCATTGGGATTATGTCAAATCTGAAAACCATTTTTGGCAGTATGACTTATTAACATTAATAAGCTTTCCATCCCAATGGGTATGGAAATATTTTCTATTCTCTATTTGATTTTATCTCTGTGTTAATATTATTTCTTTCCTTTTGTTTATTTTTGGGTTTAGTTTGATCTTTTTTGTGTTTCTTCAAGTGTGAAGTTACACTTCTGATTTGAGATCTTTCTTTTTTTTCAACATAAGTACTTATAGCTATAAATTTCCCTCTCAGAACTGCTTTTGCTACATCCCAGATGTTTTGTTTTTTTTTTCTTTGGGAAGTGGAGAGTCTGGGAACCCATATGTTTTTATATGTTAACTTCTCATTTTCATTAGCCTCAAAGATATTTCCTAATTTTCCTTGGGAGGTACTCTTTGTCCCCTTGGTTGTTTAAAAATATACTGTTTAATTTCCACATATTTGCGAATTTTTCAGTTCGTACTCTGTTATTGATTTCTAGCTTTATTCCATTGTGAACAGAGAAGATACTTTATATGATTTCAGTATCACAATGTATTGATACTTGTTTTGTGACCTACCAATGGTGTATCCTAGAGGATTATCCTTATATGTACTCTGCCGTTCTTGTATGAAATATTCCTTATGTATCTGTTAGACCTAGTTGGTTTATAGTATCATTAAAGTCTTATTTTTTTTATTGATCTTTTATCTAGATGTTCTATCCATTATTGAAAGTGATATATTGAAGTCTTCTACTGTTAATATAGAACTATGTATTTCTCCCTTCATGTCTGTCAGTATTTGCTGATATGTTTCAGGGCTCTGCTGTTAGGTACATATATGTTTATAATTGTAATATCTTCTCAATGAATTGACACTTTTACTGATATATCATGTCCTTCTTTGTTCCTTTTAACAGTTTTTGTCTTAAAGTCTCCTTTGCCTGAGATTAGCATAGCTACTCCTAACTCTCTTTTGGTTACTATGTGCATGGAATATTTTTCACCAGCTTTTTGCTTTAAGCATACTTGT
This sequence comes from Myrmecophaga tridactyla, assembly GCA_004026745.1. Lineage (NCBI taxonomy): Eukaryota > Metazoa > Chordata > Mammalia > Pilosa > Myrmecophagidae > Myrmecophaga > Myrmecophaga tridactyla. The sequence goes on from PVIY010036002.1 coordinate 14,074, forward strand.
GTCTTTTAATTTAAGGTGAATCTTTTGTAAATAGCATATAGTTGGGTCATGATTTTTATCCATTCTGCTGGTCTTTGGCTTTGACTGGAGATTTTTAAACCTATTTCTACTTTAATTAACTACTGGTAGAATATGAAATTTAAAAAACTGAACAACAAAAGTTTTGGCATTTACATTTACCTATGTGTGATAGACAGTTTTATATACCCGAGAAAATATGTTCCTAATTTTAATTCTCTTCTTTTGGTTGTAAGTCCACATATAAAAAGGATTTTTTGAACATGTTATTTTTAGTTAACGTGTGGTCAACTTAATTCACATTAGAGAAGTTAAAGGAAAAAAATTGGAAACCGGTGTCAGAGAAGGCTACAGAGAAGATTCAGAAGTTAAGGAAAATCAAAATCAAAAGAGCAGACCCAAGAATAGAGAGACTGCCATATGATGGGAGATGGAGATATGAACCAAGGAGTTGCAAAGATTGTAGCAAGCTGACATCAGAACACTACCAACCTCGGAAAGAAAATGCCTTGCTGTTATATTGATTTGGGACTCCTTCTATACTCAAAACTGAACCAGTGAATTCCTGTTGTTGAGGAAAACATGCTTTGTCATATTTGTGATAGCAACTCTGGCAAACTGAAATACCACATCATTTTCTTTACTGAAAATCTTTTTTCTTTATGTGACTTGAATCTATTGACTAGGGTGTCCTTTTCTTCTTTAAGGAAGAGCTAACTCCCTGTGGCATTTTTTGTAGGACCAGTCTAGTAGTGATGAATTAATTCCCTCAGCTTTTGTTGTCTGTGAATGTCTTAATCTCTCCCTGATAATTTTTTTTTAATCCAAACTCCAAACCAATCCAACATTGAAAAATTTAAGGGGAAAAATTGGACTGTTTTATACCCCTGTACCTTTGCTTGGTACAGATTGTTTTTAATGACTTAGGGAATCTCAGTATAGATTCTTGTAACATTTTAGAAATTAGAGAAAGGATTTTAAATGTCTACAACCTATCATATTAATGTTTTGTGGTATTTTTATATTATAGGTTCACTGCTATAGTGTTCTATATATGTAAGGTAAAATATGAAAAGTTATATACAGATTTCATGGTTAACTTCTTCAGTAAAATGTCAGTATATAGAAACTTCTGGGACTGAAATATTTTGGATAAATTTATTGCCCATGCAATAAAGGCTTATTAATTTAAGTGAGGGCATTTAAAACTGTTGTTATATATCTAAATCTATTTTAATACATCCATATAGTTTTAAAATCTTGTTTTTCATTTAAAAGTGTATTGAATACAAATTGATACTTTATAAAGGTCCAAAGATACTATAAATGGGCACTTTCACTTTCTACATTTGTAGCTTATAGATGTAGAATGCATTGGGTCCGAGTGCTGGTTTGAAAGCATTATGTGCCCTAGAAAAGCCATGTTTTCATCCTAATCATCTCATGGAGGAAGCCTTTTCTTTTCATCTCTATTCAGCACTATAGGCTGGAAACTTGATTAGGTTAAGATTATCTCCATGGAGATGTGACTCTCCCAATTGTGGCTATTAACTTTTAATTAGAGGGAGATGTGACTCCACCCATTCCAGGTGGGTCTAGATTAGTTTATTGGAATCTTCTAAAAGAGGAAGCATTTTGGAAAGAGATACACAACCACGAGAGAGCCTAGAGAACCACAAGAGTCCACACAGCCAGAGACCTTTGAAGATGATGAAGAAATAGGCCCCCAAGGGAGCTTCATGAACCAAGAAGCCTGGAGAGAAAGCTAGCAGACATTGCCGTGTTCACCACGTGTCTTTCCAGTTGAGAGAGAAACCCTGAATGTCATCAGCCTTCTTGAACCAAGGTATCTTTCCCTGGATGCCTTAGATTGGCCATTTCTATAACCTGGCTTTACTATTGGATGTTTTCATGGCCTTAGAACTATAAACTTGCAACTTAATAAATTTCCCTTTTTAAAAGCCATTCTATTTCTGGTATATCACATTCCAGCAGCTTGCAAACTAGAACTGCCTGCCTGGGTTGACAAGGTCTTGATGCCCACTCTGGCTTTAAATCTTTCTAAGTGATCCTTTAGCAAAAAAGTATTGAAGTAGTATTTTATCTCCCCTGTCAGGTAATTTTATGAGCCATCAGTAGACATGAATCAGTTTTATCTAAAGTTATAAAGATATTCAGGAATATTTACCTTTGCAGGCAAAAGAGTATGTGGCTAAATAGTAGGTGTTCAAATAAAAAATTGTTAAATGAATGAATGAAAGAAAGAAAGAGAGAGGGACAGTGTCATGGTCAGGTTCATCTGTCAACTTGGCCAGTGGTGGAACTTGTTGTTCTGGTTGGGCAAGTGCTGGCCTGTCTGTTGCGATGAGGACATTTCACAGAATTAAATCATGATCATGTCAGCTGCATCCACAGCTGATTCCATTTGTAATCAGCCAAGGGAAGTGTCTTCTGCAATGAATGATGCTTAATCTAATCACTGGAAGCCTTTTAAGGAGGATTCAGAAGAGACAGGCCTTCTTCCTGCTTTGGCTGGCGAGCCTCTCCTGTGGAGTTCGTCCAGATCCTCCACCGGAGTCATCGGCTTTGCAGCCTGCCCTGCAGATTTTGGACTCTGCATTCCCGTGGTCATGTGAGACACTTTTATAAATTTTATATTTGCTAGTGTTCCCTATTGATTCTGTTTCTCTAGAGAACACTATCTAATACAACTTGGTACCAGGAGTGCTTCTTAAGAAACAGAATCTTAAAAGTGGGTTTTTATGTATTATTTTCTACTCTGACTGGACTCAAAGGCACTAAGGACTCTGATTCCTATAATCAGAATGAGACTCCCAATCCATGGAGTGAGTTGGCAAAAGAGATAGTCAAAATATCACAATTCTATTCTCCTGATGTTTCACTTGTATGAAGCCAGACTGTGGGGGATTATGTTTTTGACACCTTTGCGGAGTTTTGTGGAAATAGGAGGTATAGAGATGTTGGCTGGTTATTGTAGATATGCTGGATACATTAAGGAGTGGAAGGGATGGGCTTAAGGCTTCAAATGAGAAGCTTAAGGGCCATCTGACAGATGAAGAAGTTTTTATGAGTATCATGAAGGAAAACCTTATTTCCTGTAGCCATAGACTTGAGATCTCTGAAAATCAGACTCAGAATCTTATTGTTAGAGTATCAATCTTACAATGTAAACTGAAATCTCAATCTTGCATGGTGTCTGCCATTAAAGTGAGGGTATTGATTGGAAAGGAGTGGGACCCTGAAAAATGGGATTGTTACATATGGATTGATAATGATGTCGGGGGTGAGGTTGAAACCCTAGGTCATGGTGAGTCTTCTCTCGATAACCCTGTAATAGTCTTCCCTGAGGACATAGCCACACCACCTCCAGCCTGCCTTGAGAAATTGGCCACCCAACCTCCACCTGAAGGGATTAGCCCTAGAGTGATTAATCCTGTTTCACCAGATGAAACTGCAAATGAATGTCCTGAAGCAAATGGCTTGGAAGATACTTCTGATTCTTTTCATGACTCACTCCCATCACCCCTCATTTCTTCCAGACCTATAACTAAAGTCCCAACAGGCCCCTAAAGGTGAGGTACAAAGTGTTACAGTACATTATACTCCAAAAGAACTGTGTGAGTTTCCCAATTTATATAGACAGAAATCATGGGTATATGTGTGGCAATGGATTTGAAGGGTGTGGTGTAATGGTGGGAGGAATATAAGGTTGGATCAGGCTGGATTTATTGATATGGGCCCACTAAGCAGAGATTCTGCATTCAATGTTATAGCTTGAGGGGTTAGAAAAGGCAATAACAGTTTGTTTGGATGATTGGTTGAAACATGGACCAAAAGGTGGTTGACAGTGAAACAAAAGGTTCTTTTTAAAAGATCAATAAAATTCACAAATCTTGAGCAAGACTGATGAAGAAAAAAGAGAAGACAAAAATAGATAAAATCAGAAATGAAAGGGGGACATTGCTAATTGATTCCATAAACATAATGTTTTAGTTGGTAAAAGCTAGGAGAGCACAATACAGCAGAAATGGAATGGCTTTTAAAAAGAGAATTTCTTAAGCTGAAAGTTTACTGTTCTAAGGCCATGGAAATGTCCAAATTAATGCAAAGCTATTAAAAAAAAAGGTGGCTGACATTACCTGAGGTTGAAATGCTAGAACTGCCGTGGTATAATGTAGATGAGGGGATCCCGAGTTGGCAGAAGCCAGGTGGCAGCACTTAATAGCCAAAGACAGGGTGGACATGGCTATTATAACAGACAACAAACTCAAAACAGGAGTCAAAATAATATGACTCACAGAGATTTGTGGCATTGGCTAGTAAATTATGGGGTACCTAGAAATACAATAGATGGGCAGTCTACTAAATTCTTGTTTGAGCTGTATAAACAAGAGTTCTAGGTCAAGTGAACAAAAGTCTAACCTGAATTACAAAAACACAGAGTCATGGCCCCTTAATCAATTTCCAGACTTAAGACAGTTTACCGACCCAGAGCCCCTTGAATGAAGGGGAGACCAGGTCCTTTTGGGGGAGAATCCTATTATACTGCCACAAATTTATACTGTTAATCTTCCTCCAAGTCTTCCCCCAAGGAAACCGACGGCTTTCTACAGGGTAACTATGCACTGGGGAAAAGGAAATGATCAGATATTTTTGGGATTATTAGACACTGGTTCAGAAGTGACATTAATTCCAGGGGACCCAAAATGTCATTCTGGTCCACCAGTCAGAGTAGGGGCTTGTGGAGAGCAGTTGATCAATGGAGTTTTAGCTCAGGTCCGTCTCACAGTGGGTCCAGTGGGCCCCTGGACCCATTCTGTAGTTATTTCCCCAGTTCCAGAATGTATAATTGGAATAGACATACTAAGCATCTGACAGAATCCCCACATTTGCTCTCTAGCTTGTGCAGTGAGGGCTGTTATGGTGGGAAAGGCCAAGTTGAAGCCCCTAGAACTGCCCCTACATAGCAAAATAGTAAATCAGAAGCAATACTGGATTCCTGGAGAGATTGCAGAGATTACTGCCACTCTTAAGGACCTAAAGGATGCAGGGGTGGTGATTCCCACCACATCCCCATTCAACTCTTCTATTTGGCCTGTGCAGAAAACAGATGGGTCTTGGAGGATGACAGTGGATTATTGTAAACTCAACCAGGCAATGAGTCCAATTGCAGCTGCTGTTCCAGATGTGGTATCATTGCTTGAGCAAATCAATACATCCCCTGGTACCTGGTATGCAGCTATTGATCTGGCAAATGCTTTTTTCTCAATAGCTGTTAGTAAGGACCACCAGAAACAGTTTCTTTTAGCTGGCAAGGTCAGCAATATACTTTCACTGTCCTACCTCAGGGGTATATAAACTCTCCAGCCCTATGTCTTGTCTGCAGGGACCTTAATCATTTCTCCCTCCCATAAGACATCACACTGGTCCATTATATTGAACATATCATGTTGATTGGACCTAGTGAGCAAGAGGTAGCAACTACTCTAGACTTATTGATAAGGCATTTGCATGTCAGAGGTTGGGAGATAAATCCAATAAAAATACAGGGGACTTCCACCTCAGTGAAATTTCTAGGTGTTCAGTGGTGTGGGGCATGTCAAGATATCCATTCTAAGGTGAAGGATAAGTTGCTGCATCTGGCCCCTTCTATGACCAAAAAAAGAGGCACAATGTCTAGTTGGTCTCTTTGGATTTTGGTGACAACATATTCCTCATTTGGGTGTGCTACTTCAGCTCATTATCGAGTGACCAGAAAAACTGCTCATTTTGAGTGGGGACCTGAACAAGAGGAGGCTCTGTGACAGGTCCAGGCTGCCATACAAGCTGCTCTGCTTCTTGGGCCATATGATCCAGTAGATCCAATGGTGCTTGAAGTGTCAGTGGCAAGTAGAGATGCTGCTTGCAGCCTTTGGCAGGCCCCTAGAGGAGAATCACAATGTAGACCCTTAGGATTTTGGAGAAAAGCCTTACCATCTGTTGCAGATAACTACTCTCCTTTTGAGAAACAGCTTTTGGCCTGCCACTGGGCCTTAGTAGAGACTATGCTTAACCATGGACCACCAAGTTACCATGAGAACTGAGTTGCCTATCAGGAGCTGGGTGTTATCTGACCCACCAAGCCATAAAGTTATACGTGTGCAGCAGCACTCCATCACAAAATGGAAATGGTATATACGACATAAGGTCAGAGCAAGTCCTGAAAGCACAAGTAAGTTACATGAGGAAGTGGCCTTAATGCCCATAGTCTCCACTTGTTCTAGTTTGCTAGCTGCCAGAATGCAATATACCAGAAACAGAATGGCTTTTACAAAGGGGAATTTAATAAGTTGCTAGTTTACAGTTCTAAGGATGAGAAAATGTCCCAATTAAAGCAAGTCTATAGAAATGTCCAATCAGGCATGCAGGGAAAGATACATTGGCTCAAGAAGGCTGATGATGTTTAACGTTTCTCTCTCAGCTGAAAGTACACATGGCAAACATAGTCAGGGCTTCTCTCTTAGCCGGATGGGCACATGGCAAACATGGCATCATCTGCTAGCTTTCTCTCCTAGCTTCCTGTTTCATGAAGTTCCCCAGAGGCATTTTCCTTCTTCATCTCCAAAGGTCACTGGCTAGTAGGCTCTCTGCTTTTCTTGGCTATGTCATTCTTCTCTGGCTCTCTCTGAATCTCCTTCATTCTTCAAAATGTTTCCTCTTTTATAGGACTCCAGAAACTTATCAAGATCCACCCAAATGGCTGGACACATTTTGTCACTTAGTCCAGCTTAACAATCACTCTTGATTAAATCATATCTCCAGGGAGATGATCTGATTATAGCTTCAAACACACAGTATTGAATAGGGATTATTTTGCCTTTATGAAATGGGATTTAGATTAAAACATGGTTTTTCTAGGGGATATACATCCTTTCAAACCAGCACACCACTCTTGTCACGTTAACTTTTCTTTCCCAGACCAGGGCCATAGCCTCTTGGGGAGTTCCTTACAGTGAATTGACTGAGGAAGAGAAAACTTTGGCCTGGTTTCAGATGATTCAGCATGATATGCAAGTACTACCTGAGAGTGGACCGCTGCAGCACTCCAACCCCTTTCTGGGGTGTCCTTGAAAGACAATGGTGAGGGCAAATCCTCCCAGTGGGCAGAACTTTGAGTAGTGCACCTGGTTGTTCATTTTGCTTGGAAAGAGAATTGGCCAGAGGTGCATTTGTATACTGACTCATGGGCTGTTGCTAATGGTTTTGCTGGATGGTCAGGGACTTGGAAAGACCATAATTGGAAAATTGGTGACAAGAAGTTCTGGGGAAGAAGTATGGGGATAGACCTTTCTGACTGAGCTAAAAACATGAACATATTTATGTCCCATGTGAATGTGCACCAGAGGGTGACTTCAGCAGAGGAAGGTTTTAATAATCAAGTGGATAAGATGACCCATTTTGTGGATACCAGTTAGCCTCTTTCCCCAGCAACTCCTATCATTGCCCAATGGGCTCATGAACAAAGTGGTCATGGTGGTAGGGATGGAGGTTATGCATGGGCTCAGCAACATGGACTGCTGAGTGCCCAGTCTGCCATCAGCAGAGACCCACACTCAGCCCCCAATATAGCATCATTCCACAAGGTGATCAGCCAGCTACACGGTGGTAGGTTGATTACATTGGACCACTCCCTTCATGGAAAGGGGAGCAAATTGTTCTAACTAAAATAGACACATACTCTGGATATGGGTTTGCTTTCCCTGCATGCAATGCTTCTGCCAAAACTACCATCCATGGGCTTACAAAATGCTTTATCCCCTCGTCATGGTGTTCTACACAGCACTGCTTCTGATCAAGGACCACACTTCACAGCAAATGAAGTGTGGGAATGGGCACATGCTCATGGAATTCTCTGGTCTTACCATGTTCCCCATTATCCAGAAGCAGCTGGGTTGATAGAATGGTGGAATGGCCTTTTGAAAACTCAGTTACAGTGCCAACTAGGTGGCAATACTTTGAAGAGTTGGGGTAATGTTCTCCAGGAAGCTGTATATGCTCTGAATCAGCATCTGCTGTATGGTACTGTTTCTCCCATAGCTAGGATCCATGGGTCCAGGAACCAAGGAATGGAAATGGGAGTGGTGCCACTCACTATTACCCCTGGGGATCCACTAGGAAATTATTACTTCCTGTCCCTGCAACCCTGAGCTCTGCTGGTTTACAGGTTTTTGTTCCAAAAGGGGGAGTGCTTCCACCAGGATAAACAACAATGATTCCATTGAACTGGAATCTAAGACTGCCACCTGGTCACTTTGGGCTACTCATGTCCCTGAATCAACAAGCCAAGAAAGGGATTACATTATTGGCAGGGGTGATTGACCCTGACTATCAGGGGGAAATAGGACTGCATCTACACAATGGAGGTAAAGAAGAGTTTTCTTGGAATATAGGAGATACCCTAGGGCATCTTTTAGTACTACCATGCCCTGTGGTTAAAATCAATGGAAAACTGCAGAAACCCAATGCAGGCAGGACTACCAATGGATCTGAAACTTCAGGAATGAAGGTTTGGGTCACCCCACCAGGCAAAGAACCACAGCCAGCTGAAGTGTTTGCTGAGGGTAAAGGGAACATGGAATGGGTAGTGGAAGAAGGAAGTGATAAATATGAACTATGACCACATGATCAGTTACAGAAACGAGGACTGTGATGCTGTTTTGTTCATGTTATACTATTTAAGTTGTATGATATCAAGTTTAAGAATGAATATTACCCAAGGACTTGCCCCCTATCCTGGAGAGATTTAATGTGTTTCCAGTTACATGCAGGACAGTTGAGTATTGTTAGGTGAAAGAAAAAATGTGTATTTTATTATTTTTTTATTTAGAAATTAAGTATGGTTTAAGGTGATATGTATAGCTGCCAAGTTAACAAGGTGTGGACTGTCATTTTTAGGTTCATGTGACAACTTGGCCAAGTGGTGGTACCTGTTTGTCTGGTTGGGCAAGTGCTGGCCTGTCTGTTGCTGTGAGGACATTTCATAGAATTAAATCACGATCATGTCAGGTACATCCACAGCTGATTCCATTTGTAATCAGCCAAGGGAAGTGTCTTCTGCAATGAGTGATGCTTAATCTAATCACCGGAAGCCTTTTAAGGAGATTCAGAAGAGACAGGCTCTCTTCCTGTTTTGGCCAGTGAACCTCTCCTATGGAGTTCGTCCAGATCCTCCATTGGAGTCGCCGGCTTCACAGTCTGTCCTTTCGATTTTGGACTCTGCATTCCCATGGTTACGTGAGACACTTTTATAAATTTTATATTTGTGAGTATTTCCTGTTGATTCTGTTTCTCTAGAGAACCCCAACTAATACAGAGAGAAAGAAAAGAAAGATTTCTGTGGAAATCCTCAACCATCTTTCTTTTATGCCATTTTCAGGTCATGTGTAAGAAAACTTTTCCTTTAAAGGATAGCTACCATACTATACTTCTATTTTGCCTTATTAAAACAGTACAACTCTGTTATGCTGCTTTTTTATATCCTATATTCAGGTTGTGGTATTACTGCACAGTTTTATAGATTATTTTGTCATTCATTCACTAATCAAGCATGTATTAATTATTTGCTATGTTCCCGACCCTGTGCTAGGAGGTGGAGACAGAAAAGAAGACATACTGTCCGGGAGTGAGGACCACAGCAAGGTTTGCATTTGTTATTAAATAGTGTGTAACATCTGCAGTGGTAAACCTAGGCACCATGTATTTTGAGAAAGAATGACTTTATTCTCAAGGGCATCAGAAGAGGATACAAGTAGAAATATACCAGGAATAATAGAAGACAAGAAAAAAAAATCCAGGTTGAAGAGGACTGAGTAAGCTCAAGCATGAAGATATACAGAAAAATGGGAGTGAAGGGAACCTTAAAAAACCAGTTTATATTTGAAGGAGGCAGTATGGACATAGATGCCTGGAAAGGGGTGAAGAAACCCAAGACTCCCAAGAGAGTACAGAAGAGACTGGTCTTCTGTAAACAGTTAACCCAGAGTATTGAGGGAGATTTTGCCTCAGATATCACCCAGTGAAACTGTCTGTGTGGTACTGGATTGCTTTTGTCCTTCAAGCTTTATTATCCTTTTGTTCTTACTTCTAATTTGTTGCAAAGTTAAATGAAATTTTCTCTTTTTACCTTTACTGATAGTCTTCATTTCTGCACTCTTCTCCAGATGTCTCTTTCCTGTCTTTTCCTGTCTGTCTGTAGTGCTCCTTTTAGTATTTCTTGTAGAGCCAGTCTCTTAATCACAAATTCTCTCAGTGACTGTCTGAAAATATTTTAATCTCCACCTCATCTTTGAAGGACAGTTTTGCTGGGTATAGAATTCTTGGTTGGCATTTTTTCTCTTTCAGAATCTTAAATATATCATATCACTGCCTTCTCACCTCCGTGGTTTCTGCTAAGAAATCCACACACATAGTCTTATTGAGCTTCCCTTGTATGTGATGGATTGTTTTTCTTTTGCTGCATTCAAAATTCTCTCTCTGTCTTTGACATTTGAGTCTGATTAGTAAGTGCCTTGGAGTATGTCTATTTGGGCCTATTCTGTTTGGGATACCCTGTACTTCACAAATCTGTAATTTTATGTCTTTCATAAGAGATGGGAAATTTTCAGTGATTAATTCCTCCATTAGTCTTTCTCCTCACTTTCCCTTCTCTTCTCCTTCTGGGACACCCACAACATGTACATTCATGTGCTTTATGTCATCATTCAGTTCCATGAGACCCTCTCCCTATTTTTCCATTCTTTTCCCTATATGTTCTCTTGTGTGTTGGATTTCAGATGTCCAGTTCTCTAGTTCACTAAATTTTTCTTTTGCCTCTTCAAATCTATTGTTGTAGGTTTCCATTGTTTTTCATCTCTTCTATTGTGCCTTTTGTTTCCATAAGTTCTGAACTTTGTTTTTTCAAACTTTCAAGTTCTTCTTTATGTTTGCCCAGTGTCTTCTTTATTGATTTCCTCAACTCATTGATTTGACTTTTGATGGCATTTTGCATGTCTGTTCAAGCATCCTGAATTAGTTGTTTCACCTCATGCATCTCATTACAAGTGTTGGTGTGTTCCTTTGACTGGGCCATATCTTTGATTTCCCTAGCATGACTCACTATTTTCTGCTGGCATTTAGGCATTTGATTTCCTCAATTAGTTTATTTAGGAGGTTGTTTTCACTTTTGTACCTAGGGTTTTCTTGTGGGGTGGCTTTGTTTTCTGTCTGTTCTTTGACATTCAGTTCAACATATTCTAGACCTCTAGCATAGATTCTGTTTAACTGATCAGAATTTTCAGTTCTTGTTTTTCTGTTCCTGCCCTGCCAATATGAAGTCTTTTTCTTTTGAGAAGGGTCTCCTCAGATATTATAGACCCCAGTCCGATTTTCCCAGACCAGATAGGTCCATGCCTCAGGAGGAGAGAGTAGCCAGCATCAGTTCTCCCTGAGGGTGAGACCCAGCAGGTTGTCAGACTTTACTTTGAAGACTCTAGACTCTGCTTTTCCTATCCTGTCCAGCATGTGTCACTTGTCTGCCTGCAGCTTTTCAACAGAGTAAGGTGATGTAGTGCCTTTAATTTCAGCAGACTCCCCCTGCCCAAGGGCATGGTCGAGACAGAGGCTGCATAGTAGGGCTTTGGTTGATTTTATTTTCCAGTCCCTGGGGCCTGAATTCCCTGAAGGAGAAAAAAA
>PVIY010036003.1:0-25797 GCA_004026745.1 Myrmecophaga tridactyla
AGAGAGAAGCCCTGACTGTGTTCGCCATGTGCCTTCTCACTTGAGAGAGAAACCCTGAACTTCATCGACCTTCTTGAACCAAGGTATCTTTCCCTGGATGCCTTTGATTGGACATTTCTATAGACTTGTTTTAATTGGGACATTTTCTCGACCTTAGAACTGTAAACTAGCAACTCATTAAATTTCCCTTGTTAAAAACCATTCCGTTTCTGGTATATTGCATTCTGGCAGCTAGCAAACTAAAACAGTAAGTGTGCCTCTTTCTTCACATCATCTTCAGCACTTGTCATTTTCTGTTTTTTTATCATAGCCATCATAGTGGGTGTCAGATGATAACTCATTGTGGTTTGATTTGCATTTCCCTAATAGCCAGTGAAGTTGAGCATCTTTTCATATGCCTTTTAGCCATTCGTATTTATTCGTCTGAGAAGTGTCTGTTCATGTCTTTTGTTCATTTTTTAAAATGGATTATTTGTTTTTTCGTTGTTGTGTTAAAAAATCTCTTTATGTATTCTGGATACTAAGCCCTTATCTGATATGTGGTTTCCAAATATTTTCTCCCATTGTGTAGGCTGCCTTTTTATTTTCTTGACAACGTTCTCTGATGCACAAAAGTTCTTAATTTTGAGGCGTTTCCATTTATCTATTTCTTTTTTCAATGCTCGTGATTTGGGTATAAGGTCTAGGTAACTGCCTCCTATTACTAATTTTATAAGGTATTTCCCTGTATTTTATTCTAAAAGTTTTATGCTCTTAGCACTTATGTTTAGGTCTTTCATCCATTTTGAGTTAATTTTTGTATAGGGTGTGAGATATGGATTCTCTTTCATTCTTTTGTATATGGATATCCAGTTCTCCAAGCACCATTTATAAAAGAGCCTGTTCTGTCTCAGGTGGATTGACTTGACTGCCTTATCAAAGATAATTGTTCATAGATGAGAGGGTATAGTTCTGAACAGTCAATTTGATTCCATTGGTCAGTATATCTATCTTTATGCCAGTGCCATGCTGTTTTGATCACTGTAGCTTTGTATTATGCTTTAAAGTCGGGTAGTGTAAGACCTTCCACTTCATTTTTCTTTCTCAAGACATTTTTAGCTATTGGGAGCATCCTTCCCTTCCAAATAAATTTGGTTATTGGTTTTTCTATTTCTGTGAAGTAAGTTTTTGGGATTTTAATTGATATTGCATTGAATTTATAAATCAATTTGGGCAGAATTAACATCATAGATGGATAATTTTAAACTATGATTTTAAAAAGACATTAACATGTTTTTCATAGGTGAATTCCTTACACTAACTGTCTATAAACCTGAAGTCATAACCTCTTTATTTATGACATTTCTAATGGTAGTTATGCTGGTATAAATCAAGTGCTGTTTTTCTTTCTATATCTTTCCTATTGTCCAAAGGTCAGAGAGCTAGAAGAATGGATAGTAAAATTAGTTCCTGACATTGTCTTTCTCAAATGCTGAATATCTTAACTGTATTTGGCAAGAGCCAAATTTATGTATTTTCTTAAGTTTAGCTTCTTCGATGAGGGCATGAAGTATATGTAATCTAAGGTATAGTTTCAGGGAAGAAACTGTGTGAAACAATTAAAATAGATATTATTTTAGTACTCATATATCTAGAACATAATTTTCAAGATAAATAAATATTATTTTCCAAATATTTATTCTCTATAGAGAATATTATGCACAAAGTATAGTAACAAAAACAAATAACATTTGAAGAACACCTACTCTGTACCAGGCATTTTACTAAATATTTTATGTTTATTATCCTTAACTTTTTAAGTAATAATATCAAGTAGTTTTTATTCCTATATTTCAGATATAGAGATCATGACTAGGGAAGGTTAAATCCTTTGCCCAAGGACACAGAGTTGGGATTCCATATCCTGCGTTTCTCCTACTCCTCCCCCTTATGGACACATACATGCCTCAACTAATCTTCTCTGTTGCAAGGGATATTGAAAGAAAAATGGGATGTTGAAACATTTGCTAAGAAGGCAGTGAATGAAGTTAAAAATACATGGAGAGACTCGAATCAGTGAGTTCAGTTTCTTAGCAGTAGTTTAATCAAACTATGACAAAGGAGTTTTAAACAAGTTGTTTAATGGCAATTTAAATGGTCTATGAATTTATTTATACAACAATTTTCTAATTTAGGAAGAATAATCATTTTTCTACTCTTGGGTTCTTTCTGAGATGTCAGAAAGAATTTGGTCATTGTTGGTAAAGTGTATATTGCCTCTGTGTGTGTGTGTGTGTGAATGTATGTATTTTATAGTGAAATTAGTTTTAAAAATGTGATTAGGTACAAGGTAAGATTTAATTCCCAATTTCCAAGCTCAAAGATAATCTAATCTTTTGATCAATAGGAAATGGAAGCCCTGGGAGACAAGTGGTTTGCCCAAAGTCTCATGATAATTAGGGGTAAAGCTGGGACTAGAGTTCAGTCCATTTCAATACCAGTTCAGTAATTCCTATTAAAACAATCAAAAGACTTTCAAGATGATTTTGTTTGTCTACAGATACAACTTTACCTAATTTTTAAATGTGCTGTTTAAAATGTTATAATTGCTTATTCTGATTAGCTCAGAGCTTTGCAGAGCTATAATTTATTCATTGTGCTTGAATATCAGGGCCTAGTAAATGCAATTGAAAAGCACTAGATGTTTTAGCTAGAAGGGCCTTATGTAGCATGAAGTCTACCCAACTGTGAGTTCTTAACAGAAAGGAACATATCTCAATTATCTTTTCATTTTTAGCACTTAGCTAGGGGCCTAGTTGAATTTTGGTTGAACAAGTTAATGAATGAAGTCCAAATCAGCCATAATGGTATTGAATATTAGAATTGAAAAATACCTTAATAAATTACTTAGTCCAACACCCTAACTTTAAAGATGAAACTCAGATCAACAGGTGGATTGGCTTAAGGTCACAAAAAAATAAAAATAAAATTTTTAATTGCAAAAAACTTTCCCTTCCAATGCCATATTCAAACTTCACAAAAAGCCTGCATTGCACAACTCCAAGGGCACTGTTCATCTCATAATCAATGTGAAAATACCCTCAGAATTGTATAGCCGTATGCAGTGGCTCAGGACATAGATAGAAGTTGTTTCCTCCTATTTTAGAGATGAGAAAAGAGAGCTAAATGGGAAATGACTAATCCAAGATCAGGCAAATTACGTGTTGCAGAACCAGTATTGGACCTCTGTTTTCTGACAATTCAGGGTTTTTTTCTTAGAATTCTCCAGTCTGAAATAGGTTGTTTAATTCTTCATGCCTAGCCCTATACACACTCTAGACGATATTTAAATCAGAAACTGAGTACTCATACTGTTCATAGCTATATTTATGAATTTGACCATACTGGTTTTTGACCGTTTACCCACTTTGCTATTTCCAGGTTTCTTTGTAACTACACACATGGTGCTCATTCATAAGAGTATTTTCTTCTACCTTTGGCTTACTTCCCAGTTCAACCCCATTCCCAGTCACCACCTACCTTATTTCCCATCCTCCCTAGCACCTCCCTTTCCTGTTACAAATCAGCATTGGACAAGACTTTTTTCTTCCTAATGCAAGGCATGATTTCTCCTATACATATATTCTCCAGCTTTTTCGCCAACTTTCCTTTTCTTGTCTTCTTTGAACATCCTCTTGCCACCTAGTACAATTTCTTTACTGCATGCTGTCTCTGGGTGATTCTTCTCTGCCCATCACATGGGTGTGCATGCCAACACCTACAGACACAGGTGAGTATGTTCTGGTGATATATTTTAATCACAGATTTAGTCAAAAGTAATTAAGCCTTTCTGTAACAGGCATGGGGACCAAGTTTTAAAAATTCATGTCATTTCAGGGTGGTTTATGCCACCCTGGTTTGCATAAGTAAGAAGGAGGCCCTTGTGCAGTTAGGTTAATTAATAGAAAAAGAATAAACTTAATGGAGCCAGAAAAGTGCAAAAAAATGGTGCTTTCCCCCTATATCTCATGCAGATAGAATGGCTATCCTGGGATTGCAGCAGGGGATAGCAATTGCATTTTAATTACAGGGCTGACGGTTTCAATACTGCACCAGATGGAAGGGCCTTTTTAAAGAGAGGCCCCACTTACTGCCTCTGTCTATTTTTCCTCTAATGCTGGTTAATAGAACCCAACAGGGGACAAAAGTGATGAGGTTGCAAACTGATCCAAAAGAATTTATTCTCTCTTCCATTTCTTGACTTGTGAGTTTAGTTGGGCCTTCACTCCTATGATTAAAAGATGCTCCTTCTGGCACTTTACCAAGTAAAGGAGAAAGAATGAGAAGAGAGGAAAGGAAAAATTCTTCTTTCTTTTCCTCTATTATCACTGTAGTTATTTTATAGCCAACAAAGCACTTTCACTTCCATTATATTATTTAATCATTATAACAATATTGTTACAGAGGTAATATTATCCCCATTTTAGTGAAAGGAAAATTGAGATTAGGTCACAAACTTTTATAGATCTAGCAGTGTTGATCAGTGAGCCACAGGCATTAAGATAAAAAATTTACTAGCTCTCTAGCTATTCAAAAATATGAAGTTGTAGGTTTGGAAACTCCATACCAAGTAATCTCATTTAATGGAAGAGGAAACTAAAGACTCAAATGGTGTAAAGGAGGACAGTGTTGGATAATGAAAAGAGTATGGGCTTTGGGACTAAACCTAGTGCAATAGTACTTTTGTATATATGGTTTTGGAACTTTGGGGCAGGTCTACTTTCCAAGCTTCAATTTTCCCATCTGTAAAATACAAGGTTGGCACCAAACGGAAGTGCTGAAAACATCAGCCCAGATTTCCCTACTCCTAGGCTAGGAATCTTTTTCCCTTTTCATCCTTTAGATATTAGTGGATCATTTTTTGGGAACCTAAATTCTATAAAATTGTTCTCAATAAGGTAGACTGGGAAGGACGTGTCCTGAATTGTAGTTACTAGAGGCCAATATCTTGAATAATTTTTAGAATATTCTCAAATACAAAAACAGTTTTTGATTTATGGGAAAATTACTGATTCTAAATTATAAAGAATGACTCATATTTTATGCAAATGTATGATTTATTACTAGACCACCTCTTTTATATGTGGGTCCAATTCTCTTTAGTTTTTAGTTAAATACTTCTTGGGAATAGCAGTATTATCTAGATTAGGCTCCAGGATTCCCTTCATCTTCCTGACAGCCTAGAATAATTGGGGTGTGCATTCATTCATTTAACAAAAAGTTACCAAGTAATCTCTGTATGGAAGACACTAGGGGTATAGAAATGATATTGGCATTTGTTGACACAAGGAATGTAGGGAAGAACAGATTTTACAGCAGTTTAAATCCCTTATATTGGTCTAATAGCAACTCTTTAGGATAGGTGAGACAGCTCTTATTTTGACAGTTTACAGATGAGAATATAGGCTCATAGAGGAAAAGTGATCTATGCGAGGACACTTAGTGTAGAAATTATAAAAGTCCGCTGAAAACAATCCATAGTTCCTGGCAGCCAGCATGCCTGCCTGCATGTGTGTGTTAGCCAGCATGTATTCATGCGTGTGTGTGTGTGTGTGTGTGTGTGTGTGGAGAGTACAGTGAGGGCTCCAGATATATTGTTGCCATGTGTGAATAAATGAAAAAGGCATTATATTTTCGCACAGTGTCTCCAAGCTTATCTACCTGACTCAGAGCCTGATATGCTCACTTTATTGGTTTGGGTTTATTGAAAACTGGTGTTAAAATGCAAATATTCTTTGGGAGGGAGGTACACGTTGACCTGCTATTTGTTATTCATTCATTTATTTGTTCATTCATTCACTCAGCAAGTTTTTATTAAAAGCCTTTCTAGTGCCTGGGTTTGAGCTTGGTACCAGGAGAGGGATGAAGAGCAGCAGTTTATTGGAAATCTGATGTAAGCATCGATTGAGCAAGGTCTCTCATCAAAAAGCCTTTGTCCAGTACTCCCATTTACTGACTGCTTCACCTTCTATGTTTAAGCTATGCAGAATTACCACACAGGAAAATGAAGTTTTTTTTCTACTCCTGCACAGAGTATCAACTCTAAGCCTTGCCTCCTTTCCTCTATTGTTTTATGCTGATGTTATCTTACTAGACATTGAATTATTTAAAATCAGAAACACGTTGTAGCTCATCTCTGTGTCCTCAGTGTCTGTGACTGATACATAGTAGATCCTCAGCAGATGTCTGATCTAGTAACAAAATTATTAATTACTGGGATCTTAAGGTCATCTTTGCCTCTTTCTCTTAAAGCTCCCTCTATTCTGACCCTGGCTTGGTTTCTCTTTGTTCTCCAGAATCAAAGAAAGTGTCCTTAAACTTAGAATCTCCTCTTGAATCCCCAAATATCAAAAGATGATTATTTGTAATCTCTGCCCAAGTTCCCTATCCTCACACTGTGACTTCTTCAGACATAAAAAACAGAGTCATCACAGATCAGTGTGAGCCTAGTGTGACCTTGGATAAATCACTTAGCTTCCCTGAGACCCAATTTCCTTCTTTGTAAAATAGTAATAATCTCTACTTTTTGGGTTGTAATTATAATCAGGTGAGTGGATATATTGCCTAACCCTATTTCAAAATTCATCCCACGTGTCAGCAGCTCTAGGAAGCTTTCTGATACGTAACCTCCAATCTGTTTTAGTTTTCTTCTCAGTTTTTCAGAGTCCCCTTGTTTCCTTCTGTTACCTACGTATATTATATCCTGATTTTTACCTGTATTTTTCCTCTACTACATTGTGAATTTTTGGACTGTATCTTATTGATCATTATAATCATTCATATTCATCTAATATATGTTTATTGAGCACATGCTATGTGTCAGGAACTGTGCCAGATGGTGGAAATTCAGCGATAAACAAGACCAACACTGCCTTTGCCCTCAGGAATTTATAGTACTTATCTTAAGTTCAACACTGACTAGGATCCAGTAAGTGCTGGATTAAATGAATGACTGCATAAAAGAGTGAAACTACTTGGTACTCAAGAATTCTGTACAAATGTTATCTGTGCTCTTAAAATACTCATTTGGAATGACGATCTGATATACTATCTAATATTGAGAGTCATCCTTGCCAGTGGCCTTTAAGTTGATATGTCCCACTCCCCTTGCTTATTTTAGTTTGCTTTTTGTCTGAGAATTTATTTAGAGAGAATCTCGTTCCTAGCTTAATTACACCCTATCTCCTCTTCTAACTAAAATCTTTCTTTTCTGATGAACATTTACCTGTGTGTGTGTGAGAGAGGAGGCTTCAGAAAATAGCACATGACAAAGATAAATAGTATTTTATCTTAAAGGATAACTAGTTAGCTCTGAAGCTCCATGGGTAGTAATAGGAAACTTCATGGGCAACCAGCTCCTAAGTGCCCAAAATTTTTTTAAAGAAAGTGTGCAATGCTTTCATTTTTCAATGTATGGTAAAAGAAGGTTGACTATAATTTATCTCCAAATTGAGTTTTTTGGACTGAAAAAGTTACTAATTATAATTATGTCAGGGAAACAGGCATACACTAGAACCATGCCAGGCAATCCAGAACACACATGTTCCCTGTCGTAAAAGGGAGGAAGAATAGAGTCAAGCATGCACTGGATTCAGGCCGACTTAGGATCAAATCTTGGCTCTACAACTTACTGTTAATATAACCCTGGACAAGGTACTTCAATTCTCTATATGTTTCTCCGTTCATAAAAACAAAGTTCTAAACCTATCTCCCATGTATATTGTATTAATTGTGATAACATATATAAAGTGCCTAATACAACCTAACACATGATAGATGCTCTAAGAATATTAGTTTACTTCATTTTTGATTCCCTCCAATAAAAGTTCTTCCATTAATTTAATGCATGATCTTGGACAACTTTCCACATTTTCTTTTCAGAAAATGAGAGGATTAGAATAGGCCATCTCTCTATACCCTAATACTTATCCTGGATTTTCTAGAATAGTCCCATTTCAAATAACCCTGTTGCCACAAACCTTCATAATTTCTTGGGAGTCTTGAAACCTATGGAAGATGTCCCAGATGTTCTTGATATTAAAAGCAGCCACCAAATCTTCCATTTTTCACAGTTTTTAGTTCAGAAATGATAATACTCACATTTTTAGGTCCTTCCCAGCTCTCAGTCACATTCTATGCTCCTCTCTGACAACCTATATAGCAAAATGCATAACTCTTGCATTTCTACCTCTGTAAATTCAAAAACTTGGGGTATTCTAAAGTGACATGAAATAGTCTTTAATGCTTTTTTTTAAAAAATTTAATTTATTTTGTATTATCAAACCGAAACAGCATATAAACATGAACATTCTTAACATACAATCATTCCATGTATGGTGTACAATCAATGGCTCACAATATCATCATAAAGTAGTATATTCATGACCATATCATTTTTAAGAACATTTGCTTCACTCCAAAAAACGACATAAAAAGAAAAAAGAAAAAACTCACACATACTATACCCTTACCCTTCCCTCTCATTGACCACTAGTATTCCCATCTACTCAATAGATTTTAATCTTTGTTCCCCCTATTTTTTAGTACCCCTTACCACTCCCTTTCATTGTATATAGTATTTCAATCTACTCAATTTACTTTTAACATCTGTTCCCCCTATTATTTATTTTTAATCCATAGTTTTTTACTCATCTGTCAGTATTGTAGATAAAAGGAACACCAGACACAAGGTTTTCACAATCACATAGTCACATTGCGAAAGCTATATAATTATACATTCATCTTCAAGAAACATGGCTACTGACACACAGCTTTATAGCTTCAGTCACTCCCTCTAGTCTCTTTCATACACCTCAAAGTAAAAAGGGGATATCTATAAAATGCATAAGAATAACCTCCAGGATAACCCTGTTTGATGTCTCTCAGCCACTGACACTTTATTTTGTCTCATTTATCTCTTCCCCCTTTCAGTCAAGAAGATTTTCTCAATCCTTTGATGCTGAGTACCAGCTCATTCTAGGATTTCTGTCCCACATTGCCAGGGAGGTTTACACACTTGGGAATCACGTCCCTTGTAGAGAGGGGGAGGGCTGTGAATTTGCTTGCTGTGTTGGCTGAGAGAGATAGGCCACATCTGAGCATCAAAAGAGGTTCTTTGGGGGGGTGACTCTGAGGCCTAATTTTAAGTAGGCTTGGTCTGTACTTTGTGAGGATAAGTTTCACATGAACAAACCTCAAAACTTAGGGCTTGGCCTATTCATTTGGTTGTCCTCACTGCTTGCGAGAATATCAGGAATACTCCAAATGGGGAAGTTGAATTTTCCCCTTCTCTCGTCATTCCCCCAAGGGGACTTTGCAAATATTGTTTTTTTCACTGTTCAAATCACTATGAGATTTATTAGGCATCGCTCTAGACAAACCTACAAAATCTTATGTCCTATTCAAGGTTACATGTACTTATGGTGTTCAACTAAACTGTCCGTATAAGTTACATAAGGAAATGCACTAGTCAAAATATAAATTTTGTACCAAATACACATTTTCCTTTAGTCTCACACAGAAGTTAAAGTTTTGAAATATGAATTACCATCTATTTTCAACACCCTGCAATATAGACATTCCTTTGTTCTTCCTCATGCAAAAACATTTTTTAATTTGCACATTTAGTCCCTGTCATTGTACACTCTAGGCATTCCTAGATCATACCATCTCAGTCTTTATCCTCTATCTTTCCTTCTGGTTTCATTTGTGTCCCAGCCCTCCTCCCTCTATCATTCTCACATTCAACTTCATTCAGTGTACTTACATTATTTTGCTACAATTAGGTAGTATTGTGCTATCTATTTCTGAATTTTTTACAATCAATCCTGTTGCACAATCTGTATCCCTTCAGCTCCAGTTACCCAAAATCTACCCTATTTCTATCTCTTGATGGCCTCTGTTCTTAACTGAAATTCTCCAAGTTCATTCATTAATATTAGTTCATATCAGTGAGAGCATACAGTATGTGTCCTTTTGTTTCTGACTAATCTCACTCAGAATAATGTCCTCACGGTCCATCCATTTTGTTATATTCTTTATGACTTTATTTTGTCTTAGAGGTTTGTAATATTCCATCGTATGTATATACCACAGCTTGGTAAGCCACTCGGACATTTGGGCTCTTTCCATTTCTTGGCAATTGTAAATAATGCTGCTATAAACATTGGTATGCAAATGTCCATTTGTGTCCTTGCCCTCATGTCCTCTGAATAGATACCTAGCAATGGTATTGCCAGATCATATGGTAATTCTATACTTAG
The DNA here is from genome assembly GCA_004026745.1 of Myrmecophaga tridactyla. NCBI lineage: Eukaryota > Metazoa > Chordata > Mammalia > Pilosa > Myrmecophagidae > Myrmecophaga > Myrmecophaga tridactyla. The sequence goes on from PVIY010036003.1 coordinate 10,302, forward strand.
CTTCCTGAGGAACCGCCAAACTGCCTTCCACAGTGTTGTATCATTTTACATTCCCACCGACAGTGGATAAGTGTGCCTCTTTCTCCACATCCTCTGTAGCACTTGTCGTTTTCTGTTTTATTGATAATGGCCATTCTGGTGGGTGTGAGGTGATATCTCATTGTGATTTTGGTTTGCATTTCCCTAATAACCAGGGAAGTTGAGCATCTTTTCATGTGCCTTTTAGCCATTTGTATTTCCTCTTCTGAGAAGTGTCTATTCATGTCCTTCGCCTATTTTGTCATTGGGTTGTTTGTCTTTTTGTTGTTGAGTTGAACAATCTCTTTATATATTCTGAATATTAGACCCTTATCTGATATATCATTTCCAAATATTGTCTCCAATTGTGTAGGCTGTCTTCTTACTTTCTTGACAAAGTTCTTTGATGCACAAAAGTGTTTAATTTTGGGGAGTTCCCATTTATCTATTTCTTTCTTCAGTTCTAGGAAACCACCTCCTATTATAAGATTTATAAGATATTTCCCTACATTTTCTTCTAAAAGTTTTATGGTCTTAGATCTAATGTTTAGGTCTTTGATCCGTTTTTGAGTTAATTTTTTATAGGGTGTGAGATATGGATCCTCTTTCATTCTTTTGCATGTGGATATCCAGTTCTCCAGGCACCATTTATGGAAGAGACTGTTATGTCTCAGGTGAGTTCGCTTGACTGCCTTATCAAAGATCAATTGTCCATAGATGAGAGGGTCTATATCTGAACACTCTATTCAATTCTGTTGGTCAGTATATCTACCTTTATGCCAGTACCATACTGTTTTGGCCACTGTAGCTTCATAATATGTCTTAAATCAGGTAGTGTGAAACCTCTGACTTCATTTTCTTTTTCAGGATATGTTTTGCTTTTCAGGGCACTCTGCCCTTCCAGATAAATTTGGTTATTGGTTTTTCTAGTTTTGAAAAGTAAGTTTTTGGGATTTCAGTTGGTATTGCATTGAATCTATAAATCAATTTAGGTAGAACTGACATCTTAACTATATTTAGTCTTCAATCCATGAACACGGTATGCCCTTCCATTTATTTAGATCTTCTGTGATTTCTTTTAACAATTTCGTGTAGTTTTCTTTGTATAGGTCTTTTGTATCCTTAGTTAAATTTATTCCTACATATTTTATTTTTTTGGTTGCTATTGTAAATGGAATTTTTTTCTTGGTTTCTCCCTCAGATTGCTCATTACTAGTGTATAGAAACACTTCAGATTTTTGATTGTTGACCTTATAACCTGCCACTTTGCTGTACTCATTTATTTGCTCTAGTAGTTTTCTTCTTTTTGTCAACCTTGTTAAGCGTCCATCAATCTTATTGATTTTTTTCATAGAACAAACTTCTGGTTTTGTTGATTTTCTTGATTGTTTTCGTGTTCTCAATTTCATTTATTTCTGCTCTAATCTTCATTATTTCTTTCCTTTTGCTTGTTTTGGGGTTTGTTTGCTGCTCTTCCTCTAGTTCTTCCAAGTGAACAGTTAATTCCTCAATTTTTGCTCTTTCTTCTTTTTTGATATAGGCATTTAGGATGATAAATTTCCCTCTTAGCACTGCCTTTGCTGTATCCCATAAATTTTGATATGTTGTATTTTCATTTGCCTCAAGATATTTACTGATTTATCCTGTTATTTCTTCCTTGACCCACTGGTTGTTTAAGAGTGTGTTGTTGAGCTGCCATATACTTGTGAATTTTCTGGCCCTCTGTCTGTTATTGATTTCTAATTTCATTCCTGTATGATCTGAGACAATGTTTTTGTATGAATTCAATCTTTTTAAATTTATTGAGACTTGCTTTGAGACCTAGCATATGGTCTATCCTTGAGGATGATCCATGAGCACCTGAGAAAAAGGTGTATCCTGCTTTTGTGGGGTGTAATGTTCTATAAATGTCTGTTAAGTCTAGTTCGTTTATTGCATTATTCAAATTCTCTGTTTCTTTATTGATCCTCTGTCTAGATGTTCTGTCCATTGAGGAGAGCAGGGAATTGAAGTCTCCAACTATTATGGTAGATGTGTCTATTTCTCTTTTCAGTGTTTTCAGTGTTTCATATATTTTGGAGCACTCTGGCTTGGTAAATAAATATTTATGATTGTTATGTCTTCTTGTTGAATTGTTCCTTTTACATACTGGAGACCCAGGTTCAATTCCCGGAGCTGCCCATGTAAAAAAAAAAGACATAGACTGGCAGAATGTATTAAAAAACAGGACCCATCTATATGGGTCTCCTGTCTACAGGAGATGCATTTTAGACCCAAGGACATAGTGTCCTTCTTTGTCTCTTTTAATTGTTTTACATTTGAAGTCTAATTTGTTGGATATTAGTATAGCTACTCCTGCTCTTTTCTGATTGTTGTTTGCATGAAATATCTTTTTTCAAGATTTCACTTTCAACCTATGTTTATCCTTGGGTCTAAAATGCATCTCCTGTAGACAGCATATAGATGGGTCCTGTTTTTTTAATCCATTCTGCCAGTCTATGTCTTTTTTTTTTTTTTAACATGGGCAGGCTCTGGGAATCGAACCCGGGTATCTGGCATGGCAAGCAAGAATTCTGCCACTGAGCCACCATCACACCACCCCTAGTCTATGTCTTTTGATTGGGCAGTTTAATCCATCAACATTTAGTGTTATTACTGTAAGGGCAGTACATTCTTCTACCATTTTTCCTTTTGGATTTTATATGTCATATCTAATTTTTCTTCTTTTTACTTTTACTGATAGTTTTCATTTCTACACTCTTCTGCACACCTCTCTCTGCTGTCTTTTCCTGTCTGTCTCTAGTGCCTCCCTTTAGCATTTCTTACAGAGCTGGTCTCTTGGTCACAAATTCTCTCAGTGATTTTTTGTCTATAAATGTTTTAATTTCGCCCTCATTTTTGAAGAACAGTTTTGCTGGATATAGAATTCTTGGTTGGCAATTTTTCTCTTCTAGTATCTTATATATATCATATCACTGTCTTCTCGCTTCCATGTTTCTGCTAAGAAATCTACTCATGGTCTTACTGGTCTTCCCTTGTATGTGATTGCTTTTCTCTTGCTGCTTTCAAAAGTTTCTCTTTCTCTTTGACACCTGACATTCTGATTAGTGTCTTGGAGTATGTCTATTTGGATCCGTTCAGTTTGGGGTATGCTGCACTTCTTGGATCTGTAATTTTAAGTCTTTCAGTGATAATTTCCTCCATTAGTTTTTCCCCTCCTTTTCCCTTCTCTTCTCCTTCTGGGACACCCACAACACATATGGGTGTTGTGCACATTTATGTGCTTCATATTGTCATTTAATTCCCTGAGTCCCTGCTCATATTTTTCCATTCTTTTCCTATATTTTCTTTTGCTTATTGGATTTCAGATGTCCCATCCTCCAATTGAGTAATCCTATCTTCTGCCTCTTGAAATCTAACATTGTAGGTTCATTCCCATAAGTTCTGTGATTTGTTTTTTCAGACTTTCAATTTATTTTTGTTCATCCCTTGCCTTCTTTATATCCTCCCTCAAGTCACTGACTTGATTTTTGATGAGATTTTCCATGTCTGTTCAAACATCCTGAATTAATTGTTTCAAGTCCTGTATCTCATTTGAATTGTTGGTTTCTCCTTATGACTGTGCTATATCTTCAATTTTCCTAATATGATTCATTATTTTTTGCTGGTGTTTAGACATTCAATTTCCTTAATTAGTTTATTCTGGAGATTGTTTTCACTTTTTTACCTAGGGTTTTCTTGCCGAATGACTTTGTTTTCTATCTATTCTTTGACATTCAGTTCAGCTTATTCTAGACTTCTAGCTTAGGTTTGTTTAACAGATCAGAATTTTTCAGTTCTTGCTTTTTGGTTTCTTGCCCTACCTATATGGTGCCCTTTTTTTCCCTTAGGAGGGTCTACTTAGGTATTATAGACCCCAGTCAGATTTTCCAGACCAGACTGGCCTTCTCGTAGGAGAAGAGTCACCTGCATCAGTTTTCCCTGAGGATGAGACCCAGCAGGTTGAATGACTTTCCTATGAAGCCTCTAGACTCTTTTTCCTGTCCTGCCCAGTATGTGGTGCTTGTCTGCCTGCAGGTCCCACCAGCATAAATTGATGCGGTACCTTTAACTTCAACAGACTCTCCCTGCTGGGGCCATGGTTGAGACAAAGGAGAGGTTGTATGCTTGCTTTAATTGCTTCAGTTTTCCAGCCCCTGGGGTCTGAATTCCTTGAGGGAGGGATTCCACATGAACTGGGCCCCCCCACCCCTGTCCTGGGGAAGTCACGGCTTCCAAGGAATTACTTCCTTTCACCTAACCAGCCTCTTTGCTGCTCAGACAAGCTTAATTCTGCCCTTACCTGTGGCAGTTGGAGCCTGAGAAGCCTTGCAGTTGTATGCAAAGAGCAGTCAAGCTGTAGAAACACAGCCACAAAAAAGGGAAAAAATCCTTTTCAGGGCAGGACCCCCATTCCTCAGATTTGCCAATCAAGAGTTTAAGTTGGTACATTTCTCTATGTATCTCTAGGTCCTATGTGCCCCCTCCTTTCCTTCAGGGCCCAGACCTTTCTGATCCAAGAAAGCCTCTGTTTTTGTTGTTTCTTTGTCCATCGGCCCTGCCCCCTTTGTACTGGGGCAGAAATCCACAACCTCAGCCATTACTCGAGTGTCAACTGAGCCTGGGGCCTATTTTCAGTAGTGAGAATTTGTTAATTAACTCCACAAGTGGAGCTTGGTTGAGCTTAGGTCCTTGCTGCTAGTGAAGTCTCTTTCCTTTCCTCTCTGGGAAGCAGCCTGTAGCGGAAGGGTACTGGCCTCCAAGGATTGGGATCACAGCCAGTCCTTCTTGTCCAGACTGGTGTAAGCTGTAGAAACACAGCTGTTCTGTGTCTGTTCACTGATGTGGCCCAGCAGTTGTTCTGTACTGTTCCTGGCTATTTACTAGCTGTTCTGGAGGACAAACTAAATTATGAGCTTCACTAAGCAGCCATCTTGGGTCTTTAATGCTTTTAATCCATATTTTAAGCTATTTATTTAATGAAGAGCTTCTGGCAGCTGATCCATTTCCTTCTGAGATTTCTCTTTTCCATATTAAATAACCTAGATTTAAAAACTGATCCTTTAAGGCTCTTCTGACAATTATTTTAATCACTGATGACTCCTCTTATCTGGACTCTGGTCAACTGGTCTCCATTTCATTTGGAATGCAGTCAACCTGGTCCTTCATTTTCTCTGTTAACAGTCAGTCACTAAGTTTTATTCATATACCTTCTTAACATATGTTGAAACTGCCCCTCCTGTCTATTCCCTCTGTTCCACAGTTATGATTGGTTCCATTCTATAGTGCTTAAGTATTTATTAATGCCACCTCCTATGCAATGAGAATACAAAGAGAGAAAGGATGCATGCAGTCTATGGTTTCAATGAGCCAAAGTAATTTAATGGAAATAGCTAGACAATGGCCTTAGATGTTCATCTAGTCCAACTGCATGATTATATAAGACAAGGAAGTTGAGACTTAGAAAGAGAAAGTGGCTATCAGAGCTAGGCCTAAGACCCAGGTCTTCCAACCCCTAATTAAGAATCATTTCCTGTATATCATGCTGTTGACTTACAAATAACCAGCTCCTTCACTGGCATCATTATAATAGTTAACATTTTATATAATACTTTAGAGTTTAAAGGCCATACCAATCATCTAATTTAATCCTTGTAATACCATGCAAGAATTTACTATTAACCATGTTAATCCTGAAGCTCAGAAATGTTTGATAAATCATCAGGATATAAATTCTGACACTTGTACTCTGAATTCATGATGTTTCTCCATATTGTGCTTTCTTCCTTGGCAGAGGCAGCTGTTATACTATGACTGATATATGCTAGGATACTGGGGAACTGTGATGTTTAAACCATGGATTCTTCTACTTTTGGAGAACACAATTGAGACAGGTCATATAGTGAAATTAATAGTCATGGGTATCATATAAGAGCTGCCTGGTAATACTTTAGCTTCTGAGGTTGCAGTTTCTGAATTTCTGCTTTTAAAAACGACAACAATAAAAGCTCTATGTTGTTTACTTTTGATAAACGAACAAATGAAAAATTTTCCAAACTTAAACTGAGGTTTCTTGGGAAAATTTAAAATGTCAAATGATCTAGACTTAATATTGGATTTAACTGTATGTTTAGTATATGTTTACATTGGGTGAGGCCATTGTGGTCCAGAGAGAGATGTGACTTGTTCAAGGCTATACAACAGGAAAGTAGAAAATAAAAGTCAAAAATAAATTCTAGAAAATTCTATAAACCATTAATTATGTAATAACCAACTCTAGTACTCCAAAATTTCAAATCAGGACTCTGGAGTGGTTGTCATGAATCAAAACTAAAATATACCTCATTAGACATAGGCTCCTAAAGAGCCTCTTGAACCTCTATAAGTGGGTGACTAGAGAGGCTTGCAGCTGCTCAAGCATACGGTGAGCAGTTGTCTAATATCTTGATCAAATGCCAGTTTAAAGGCAGAAAACAAAGTCTAATGAGGCTCTGTTGAAGTTATATTTTTAGTCTTAACTTTTCAAGATGAAGGAAGTCATCTTTAACCTGAGTTTCTCTAGGCACTCAGCACTGCCTGGTGCTTGGTGAGTTGAGTTGCAAATTATGGACTGGAAGAGAAGTATGCAAATACAAAGGATGGAATGCTCATTTAAAAGGAAAGCAGGACTTTCGATACTTGTAAATTCACTTTATTTGAATGATGTATGTTGAAAGAATGATTTGAGTGTCAACCACAGGCTCTGATTGACAATTGAAGATGCTGCAATGAACAGGTCAAAGTTCCTGCCCTCATTATCTAGGAGTAATGCTGTTTTAAAAGGAAGAGAAAGTGGAAGAAAGTAGAGGAGAAAAGAAAACAAGATAAGAAATGAAACAATTGGTTAAGCTGGGAGTGAGGGGGGAATATTTAGCTCAGATGATCTCTGAAGGCTTCCCTGAGAAGGGAACATTTGAGCAGTGTCATGGTCAGGTTCATGTGTCAATTTGGTCAAGTGGTGGTACCTATTAGTCTGGTTGGGCAAGTGCTAGCCTGTCTGTTGCAATGAGGACATTTCATAGAATTAAATCATGATCATGTCAGCTGCATCCACAGCTGATTTCATTTGTAATCAGCCAAGGGGATTGTCTTCTGCAATGAGTGATGATCAATCTAATCACTGGAAGCCTTTTAAGGAAGATTCAGAAGAGACAGACTCTCTTCCTGCTTCGGCTGGCGAGTGTTTCCTGTGGAGTTCGTCCAGATCCTCCATCGGAATTGTTGGCTTCACCGCCTGCCCTGTGGCTTTTGGACTCTGCATTCCCACAGTGATGTGAGACACTTTTATAAATTTTATATTTTCAAGTGTTCCCTGTTGATTCTGTTTCTCTAGAGAACCCTAACTAATACATTTTGGTACCAGAGAGTGGGGTACTGCTGCAGTTTGCAAATACCAGATATTTTGGAATGGTTTTTTTGGATGGCTAAGGGGAAGATTTTGGAGGAACTGTGGAGAGAATGATGGAGAAGTCCTGGAGTGCTTGAAGAGACTATTGGTGTAAATGGAACCACTACCAACCTGGACAAAGAGGGACACAAAGGGACAAATTGGAGTTTGCGGAGTGAGAATCATGGAAGCTCGAGTCTGAAGCCAGGAAACCTTGACCAGGAGAGTGGACCCACCCATAAACATGGAGAGGGTGAGTTTACCCTGAAGGGTGAGTATGAGTCTCCCACCTTGTTGCAGTGGAAGAGTCCTGTAGCCTCAGGCCTTGGAGAAGGTACAGCATGCTCCTTGGGGGACTGGGGAGAGCGTGGCTGCCACCACATGGAGGGGTTGAGCATGTGCCCTGGAAATGGCAGAGAGCCCAGGTGTGGCCCTGATGCCTGGAGAGAGTGGAGCCAAGAAAATGGTGGTCTCCTCAGTGTCCCCCGAGGTTGATTCAGAAAGAGGCAGGCTACTGCATAGGCCCTTGGAAAGGGTGGGACTGCCACTTTCTAAAGCTGAAGGATGTTGAAATCCAATGGTCTTTGCCCTGCAGATTTTCAGAACTGTTTGGGTCTTGTGACCCTGTGTTCCTTACAATTTCTCCCTATGGATCCTGTGACTGTCCCTCCTTTGCATGTTGGCTCCAGATAACTTGTTTTGAGATTCATAGGTCCACAGCCAGAAGAGAATTTTTTGAACCTTAATATTGTTTAAGGTGATGCATGTAGTTGCCAAGTTGACAAGGGGTGGACATGTGGTTGTTAGATTCAGGTGTCAACTTGGCCAGGTGAAGGTGCCTAGATCTATTGCTGTGGACGTAAGCCAATAGCATGTGAACCTCATCTGTTGCTGATTACATCTACAGTTGGCTAGGAGGTATATTTGCTGCAATGAATGATGTTTGATTTAATTGGCTGGTGCTTAAATGAGAGAGCTCAACATAGCACAGCCCAAGCAGCTCAGCACTCACAGCTCAGCCCAGGCCTTTGTAGATGCAGAAAGGAATCACCCTGGGGAAAGTTGTTGGAACCCAGAGGACTGGCGAGAAGGCCAGCAGAGATCACCCTGTGCCTTCCCATGTAAGAAAGAAATTCAGTTGAAAGTTAGCTGCCTTTCCTCTGAAGAACTAATGAAATAAATCCCCTTTTATTAAAAGCCAATCCGTCTCTGGTGTGTTGCATTCTGGCACCTAGCAAACTAGAACAAACAGAAACCTAAATGTTGAAAAAGAGTGAAGAGTAGGTAGCCATAGGGCAAGAGTGTATGCAGAGAGTATAGCCAGTGCAAAGACCTTGGAGGTATGATTTTGACATGTTCAAAAATAGTGTGGTTAGAGCACAGTGAATAAGGGAGAAAGTGGTGGGAGATGAGGTATAAAAGACTGGCAGGGATCTATAACGTGAAGCATTCTAGCCTGCAGAAAGGAAAGTAGATTTTTCACTAAGCACAATAGGAAACTAAGTGTGCATTTTAAACAAGGAGGAGACATGACCTGATGTATATATTTTTAAATATGACTATATTTCTATGTGGAGAGTGTGCTACAAATACAATAGTGTTTGTAGGACAGTTTGGAGATTGTTTCAGCATTCTGTGAGACAGGTTGGTGTCTTGGCATAGAGGAAAAGCCATAAAGATTATAAAAAGTTGTTAGATTCAGGATACATATTTGAAGTGGAGTTTAAGGGACTTGCCACTTATCTGAATAAGGTAAATAGGGGCCATAGAGAAATCAAAGATGATTCCTAAGTTTTTTGCTTGATCAGTTGAGTGAGTGGTAATCCCATTAATTAAAATGAGGAACACCAGTGGCTTTTGTTGTCATTTTTGAGCAGGTTTGTTGTGAGATGGAAAGGAGCCCTAGACATAAGACGGTAACAGAATGAGATAGAATAGCAGTATCTAATATATATAGGCTACATTTTTTATAAAGCACTTTTAAAATTGTTTTCTCATTTCAACCTTTTAGGCAGGTATTTTACCCGAGGATTTATACATGGGGAAACCAAGGATAAGGAGATTGCATGATTTTCCCAAGGTCACATAAACAGAATGTGGTAGAGTATGAATGGGACATTTAATATTCTAATTTCTTAATTCTGTGCTCTTCTCTCTTTATTTCATGACATCCTTACATGCACACATATACATATATAGATCCAAAGGGAGAAAGAGAGAGTGGTTAAATACAAAAGTGTTTGAATCCACTCTTTAGCTAGATGATCTTGGAAAAGTTATTTAACCTCTCTTTAAAATGGGGGTAATAATGTACGTAGAAGGTTGGTTACACTAGAAATACTCAAATATTGGCAAATATGATTGCACGTTTTCTATAACAAGATAATAAACTCATACTCATTTGGTTATGTTATACTGTATGGCAAGTTATTTTGGCTTTTATGGTAAAATCAAGTACATAGAATAATTACATAGACTTTGATGTTTAGCTGAGCACCTTATAAGACTCAGACCTCCTCAGTGACAAGGACCATGTTAACTCACTCCTGTAACCCACCCCCAACATCAGGCAAATATTTTACACCATTACATTGAATCCACTTGGAGAGGCAGTGTATACAGTTAGTTATGTGTTATGATTTGAGGGGCCCAAGAAATCTCCTTAATCACAACCCAAATTGTCTCTTAATGTTAAACCATCACTGTGGAATGGCATAATCTCAGGGTCAAAAGACATTCTGGAAATCATTGAGTATATTCACAAAAGTCTTTCCACCAAATAGATATAGTCTTTTCTGTAATGCCCAGCATATGCCTAATTATCCCCAATTATAGGGAAATACCAATTTTATAAAACAGCCTGTTCCATTGTTGGCAGCTCTTATGGTAAAAGGTGCTTCCTAACACTAGCATTGAATCAGCCACCCTTCACTTTCAGATGTACAGTAAACTTGGGAAATCGAGAATAGTAACTGTGTAATGGAGTGACTTCACTAGGAGTTTATTTTTATCTCTGTTTGTCATCCCATTATTCTGGCAGTCCCTCTTTTACCTCAGATTATGTAATACTGTTTGTTATCTGATTGAGTGAGTTTCTTTACCTTCTATTGCTATTTCTGTGGTCATTCCTTAAAAATTTTGTCTCTGGAATTTCTAATCTCCAGCAACTTAGACAAACCTGTACTTCATGATTTAGCTTATTCTCAAGAGCTTCTCCCATTCTGGCTTCTTTGAATGGGAGTGCTAGAATTAAATGGTCACAAATAGTCTTTATGATTAAAATAATTCACTTATAAGTTTTAGGAGACCCATTAAGTGGTCAGCTTCTAATTTAGAAAGCACTGAAAGGAACAAATGTGAGAAGCAGGAAATTTGGGTTCTCTCTTAGCTCTATTTTCATTCATTATGACCTTGGGAAAGTCTGTATATAGGCCTCAAATCCTTTAACTGTAAAATGCATGAGATTGGATTTAAGGTTCATTATCACCTCTCTGGCTCTATGTACTATAGGTTTGAAGAATTTTTGAAAACTACCAGCAGCCTCATTAATTAAATGGTCTTTATCTGATTAGGTCATATTTGAGGAGGCTGTAACTTTTTTCATTGTTTCATTTATGGTAAAACTCTGACATAAAAGAAAATGAGAAATTTTAGTGGCGACGTATCATTAATTTTATTGCCCTGAAGGCATGAGCATTCTATTTTATTATTTTATTATTTTCCTTGCGGTTAGCTAAAGTTGATTGAAGGGGATGAAGTAGAGTGGAGTGGAGAATGTGGAGGCTCTTATTTAGGAAGAGTTCTGGAAAGAAGTCTTTACTAGTCACATCACCATCTTGGTAACTGGGTAGCTATATTAATTTTGGAATATATCTACTGCCTATGAAAGAATCATCATAGAGGGTATGTTACTAATATATTTGCCAGCTAATTGTTGCAATGTGCTTTGAAATGTACTTTTTTGTATATGTTATTTTTCAAAAAAAAAAAGGAAAAATTTGATTGTGATGATAAAAAAATATTTGTTCCTTCTAGCCCCCTATATTCTGCAGTGGCTAGAAGGAAAAATCTGAGATGATGGTATGGTAGCCTATAACAAACTCTGGGATCTGTCCTGTAACTACTTGTTGAAGAGTGCTTTGAAAACTATTGTTTTGGTTTTTTTTTTTTGCTTTGTATATATATTATATTATACAATAAAAAATGTTAAAATATATATATATGTGCCATGGGTATCCCAGAAGGAGAAGAGAAGGGAAAGGGGCAGAAAGAATATTTAAGGAAATAATGGCTGAAAATTTCCCAACTCTTATGAAATAAATAAATATACATGTCTACTTATATGTTGTTAATAAGAGACTCACCTTAGAGAAAGAGACACAAACAGGTTTAAAGTGAATGGATAGAAAAAGATATTCCATGCAAATAGTAACCAAAAAAGAACTTGGGTAGCTATAATAATATGAGATAAAATAGACTTTAAGTCAAAAGCTCTTATAAGAGACAAAAAGGGACACTACATATTAATAAAAGGGTCAAAAAGAAATAACAACCATAAACATTTATGTACCTAAACATAGTACCCCAAAATTCATCAACAAACACTGGCAAAAATGAAGGGAGAAATATACACCTCTATAATAATAGTTGGAGAATTCAATACACCACACTCATCAATAGGTAGAACATGTAGAAAAAAACAATAAGGAAACAGAGAATTTGAATAATATGATAATTTAGCTAGACCTAACAGACATACACAGAACATTGCACCCCCAAACAGCAGGATACACATTCTTCTCAAGTGCATGTGGCTTATTCTTCAGAATAGAACAAATGTTGGGTCACAAAACAAGCTTCAATTAATTTAAAAATATTAATTATAAAAAACATCTTCACTGTCCATACTGGAATGAAGCTAGGAATTAATAACCAGCATAGAACTGAAAAATTCACATATATGTGGAAGCTTATAAACACACTCTTAAATAATCAGTGGGTGAAAGAAGAAATTACAGGATAAATCAGTAAATATCTTGAGATGAATGAAAGCTAGAACTCAACATACAAAACTTATAGGATACAGCAAAGATGGGGTGAGAGGAAAATTTATTTCTCTAAACACTTGCATTATAAAGGAAAAAGAGCTAAAATCAAAGACCTAAATGCACACCTGGAGGAACTAGAAAAGAACAGCAAGCTAAACCCTAAGCAAGCAAAGGAAATAAGTAACAATGATTAGAGCAGAAATTTTAAAAAATGAGACTGAAAAATGAAAAGCATTAACAAAACCCAAAGTTGGTTCTTTAAAAGATCAATAACATTGACAAACCCTTAGCTAGATTGACAAAGAAAAGACACAAGTAAATAAAGTAAGAAATGAGAGGATGGGACATTAATACTGACCTCACAGATATTAAAAAAAAGATCACAAGAGAATACTGTGATTAACTGAATGCCAATAAATTAGATAACCTAGGTAAAATGTAAAAATTCCTAGAAACACACAAAAACCCTACACTGACTCTACAAGAAATAGAAGACCTCAACAGACCAATTACAAATAAAGAGATTGAGTCAGTCTTCTGCCACCTCCCAGTATAGAAAAACTCAGGACCAGATGGCTTCAGATGTAAATTCTACCAATTATTCCAAGAAGAATTAATGCCATTAGTGCTCAAACGCTTCCAAAAAAAATTGAACAAGAGGGAACAATCTCTAACTCATTCTATGAGGCAAGCATTCCCTTAGTATCAAAGCCAGATAAAGATACCACAAGAAAAGAAAATTACAGATCAATTTATCTTATTAGTATAGATGCAAAAATCCTCAACAAAATAATTGCAAATTGAATCCAACAGCACATTAAAAGACTTATACACCATGGTCAAATGGGTTTTATCCCAAGAATGCAAGGGTGGTTCAAGACAAGAAAATCAGTTAATGTATTATACATTAACAAAATGAAGGGGGAAAACACATGATTATTTCAGATGACACATAAAAGGCATTTAACAAAATCCAGAATCCTTTTTTATTAATGTTCTAGTTTGCCAGCTGCCGGAATGTGATGTCTGAAATGGAATGGCTTTTAAAAGGGGGAATTTAAGTTACATGTTTACAGTTCTAAGGCCATGAAAATGTCTAAATTAAAGCAATTTAAAATAGAAATGTCCAATCTAAGGCATCCAGGGAAAGATAACTTGGTTCAAGCGGCTGATGTTCAGAGTTTCTTTTTCTCAACTGGAAAAACACATGGCGAACTTGGCGACGTCTGCTAGCTTTCTCTCCAGGCTTCTTGTTTCATGAAGCTCCCCCAGGGGTGCTTTCCTTCTTCATCTCCAAAGGCCTCTGTCCGGGTGGGCTCTCGTGGCTCTTTCCAAAATGGTTCCCTCTTAAAGGGCTCCAGTAAGCAACCCCATCTTGAATGAGTGGAGAAATATCTCCATAAAACCCATTTAGTCAAAAGTTACACCCACAATTATGTGGGTCATATCTCCATGGAAACAATAAAAAAGCTCCCACCCAGCAATATTGAATGAGGACTAAAGGACATAGCTTTCCTGGGATCCACAACAAATTCAAACTGGCACAGATAGTAACAAAAAAATAGGAATAGAATGAAAATTCCTGAACAAGATAAAGGGCATGTGTGAAAAATACACAGCTACTAGATGTTGGATGGTTAAGGACTGACAGCTTTCCCTCAGAAGTGGGTAAAAAGACAAGGTTACCCACTGTCACCATTGGTATTCACATTGTATTGGAAGTTCTAGACAGAGCAGTTACACAAGAAAAATAAATTAAAGGCATCCACATTGGAAATGGAAGAAGTAAAACTTTCACTATTTGCAGATGATATGATGCTATATATGCAACATCCAAAAAAAAAATCTACAGCAAAGCTACTCAAGATAAAAAATTAATCCAGCAAATTCATAAACATTCAAATATCAATGTTTCATTAGTAATAAGCAATCTGAGGAGAATCAAGAAAAATTTCCATTTACAATAGCAAGTGAAAAATGAAATATCTAGGAATAAGTTTAACTAAGAATGTAAAGACTTGTGTGCAAATTTGTGAAGCATTGCTGAAAGAAATCAAAGAAGACCTAAATAAATGGAAGGATGTTCTGTGTTTATGGATTGGAAAACTAAATAATGTCAAGATGTCAGTTCTACCCAAAATGATTTACAGAATTAATTCAATCTGAATCAAAATTCCAACAGCCAACTGTGCAGAAATGTAAATGTAAATTATGAAATTTGTGGGGTGGGGTGGGGTAAGTGTTAAAGTGTTTAAAAAGAAGAATGAAGTTAGAGGACTCACACTTGCCAATTTTAAAGTTTATTACTAACTACAGTGGTCAAAATAGCATGGTACTCACACAAGGATCATTACATCAACCAATGGAATTGATAATTAGGAAATAGACCATCACTTCTATAGCCAATTTTTTATTTTTTTGCATGGGCAGGCACTGGGAATCAAACCCAGGTCTCCAGCATGCCAGACAGGAATTCTGCCACTGAGCCACCATCACATTGCCCTAACCAATTGACTTTTGGCAATGCTGCCAGGTTCACTCAGTTGAAGTGAAAGGATATTCTCTTCAACAGATGATGCTGGAAGAACTGGATATCCATATTTGGGAGAATGAACGAAGAGATAGGATCCCTATCTCACATCATACACGAAAATTAACTCAAAGTGGCTCAAAGGGGCAGTGCAATGGTGGCTCAGTGGCAGAATTCTTGCCTGCCATGCCAGAGACCTGGGTTCAATTCCCAGTGCCTGCACATGCAAAAAAACAAAAAAGAAAGAAAAAACAGATCAAAGAACTAATTATAAGAACAAGTATTATAAAACTCCTGGAAGGAAATGTTGGGAAGCATCTTCAGGATCTTATATTAGGCAATGGTTTCTTAGACTTTACTCCCAAAGCACAAGCAACAAAAGAAAAAATAGATAAATGATAACTTGTCAAAAGTAAAAAAAAAAAAAAAAAAAAA
>PVIY010036004.1:0-25805 GCA_004026745.1 Myrmecophaga tridactyla
TTTTATTAAAAGCCAATCCGTCTCTGGTGTGTTGCATTCCGGCAGCTAGCAAACTAGAACAGGGTCTTTGTGAATACTTTTTTATTAATTGCTCAAATCACTCTGGGATTTATCAGGGTATCACACCAACCTGTGCAAACCAACAAGATCTCACACCCTATTCAAGATTCCATGTACTTATGTTGTTCAATTAAACTGACCATACAAGTTAAATTAGGTAATGCACTCACTACCCAAAAGATAAATTTTGCACGAACTAAACATCTCTCCCTTTGGTCTTACACAAAAGTTAAAGTTTTAAAATATGTACCATATCATCCTTTACCCTGTATTCAGATTTACCTTAGTCCTGTCCAGATCAGCTTCATTCATATCTCTAGTTGAAGTCTGATGACTTCTTCAACTTTTTAAACAATTCCTGTACGGATAGTGCTGACTTTCATAGCTTCGGAGCTCCAACTCTGAGTCTCAGGTGTCACGTAACAAAGTTTCTGGGACTGGCCACATTGCATACAGACAGCTCAGTATCTCAGAATTCAGGATTAACAGTTATACCTCCTGACTGCTGTCAGAGCTTACAATCTAGGACCCTTTACGAGAGGCCCCAACCTGATGACCCATGCTCTCAACTTCAGTTCATATATTTAGTTTGTATATTACATTCAGTTCATGTATTATAGTCAGTTTATATGTTATAGTTAGCCCATATGAATGAGCATGATAATATTTATATTTCTGTTTCTGACATTTCATTCACCACACAGTCCTTAAGGTTCATCCACCCAGTTCATGCCTCACAACTTCCTTCCTTCCTGCAGTCACTCAGTGGTCCATTGTCTGCACACACCACAGTTCCTCCATCCATTCCCCAGTCATTGCGCCCTTAGGCCACCTCCAGCCACTTCCACAGAATCTCGGACTCTGCCCCCATAGACACCAGTGTGCAAATGTCCATTCCCGTCCCTCACTCAGCTCCTCCAGGTACACACTGAGCAATGGGGTTGCAGGATCCTATGGCAGCCCCACCCCAACCTCCTGGGGACCCACCCCACTGCCCTCCACAGGGCTACACCCCTCATTTCCCTACCAGCAGTGAATA
This sequence comes from Myrmecophaga tridactyla, assembly GCA_004026745.1. Taxonomy (NCBI): domain Eukaryota; kingdom Metazoa; phylum Chordata; class Mammalia; order Pilosa; family Myrmecophagidae; genus Myrmecophaga; species Myrmecophaga tridactyla. The sequence continues at coordinate 1,100 of PVIY010036004.1, forward strand.
GGTGCATCTCTTTCTTCGCATCTTCTCTAGCATTTGTTTCTCTCTATTCAATTTTTTTTTAACTTTTTTTATTTTCTATTATAACATTTGTACAAAGCAAAAAAGAAAGCAATAATTTTCAAAGCACCCTTCAACAAGTAGTTACAGAACAGATTCCAGAGTTTCCCATGGATTACCATTCCTTCATCTCAGATTTTTCCATCTAGCTGCTCCAGAACACTGGAGGCTTGAAGAAATTTTCTCTTTCTATCATCACAATCGACTTTTTTTTCATGTTTGTGAAAAATAACATATATACAAAAGCAATACATTTCAAAGTACATTGTAACAATTAGTTGTAAAACAGATTTCAGAGTTTGGTATGGGTTACAAGTCCACAATTTTAGGTTTTTACTTCTAGCTGCTCTAAAATACTGGAGACAGATATTAGTTTAACAATTCAGCATTCATATTCATTTGTTAAATCCTATCTTCGCTGTATAATTCCACTTCACCTTTGATTCCACTCTGAATTCATGACTTTATGTCCTTTTCCTAAGCGAGGCCCTTGTCTCCACCCAGTACATGAACTCCGGCCCTGCAAGCCTGGCTGTGCCTGCCCTGGGCCCGGGGCTGTGACCACCTGTCCCTGCCACAGCCGGCCCAGTGCCCCGTGAGCACTGCCCACTGTGCCTGGTGTCCTCACCCTGCGGGGACTGCTGCCCGCGGGCCCGACTCCTGCCCCCCCTGCTGCTGGGGTTGGGGGGACGGTCCCGCCTTGGGGAGGGGCAGGGACTGCGCACGACCCTCGCCGGTACTGCCCTGGTGGCCTGGATGGGGGACACCCGGCCTCTGGGGCCCTGAAGCGTCCAGCCCGGCGCCCTGGGGGGAGAAGCCTGTGGGGCCAGGCCAGGCGGTGGGTAGGAGCATGGGGACTCGCGCCTCCTGAGCCATGGCCTGTGGGACCGAGACGTCCGCTGAGGACGAGGCGGTGAGTGACAGTCTCAGCGACCTCCCAAGCGGGGTGCCCCGGGGTGCGGTGGAGGTGCGGTGGAGGCCCCTGTGCTGAGAGGCGGGAGCACCTGTTCTCCAGGGAAGGGGCGCCAGGGGGCCGCACACGGAGCTCCCAGGTCTGAGGCGCAGATGAGCCCTGAGGCCAGGGGCAGAGGGAGCCCTGGGGTGCCAGGGACACGAAGCCGGAGGCACATCTGCCCAGGTTGAGGTCCCCAAAAGTCAGCCTCCCTGGACTCTGCATCTGCCCAGGTTGAGGTCCCCCAAAAGTCAGCCCCCCTCATCTTCCCTTTCAGCTTCTCGGGGTGATGGCTGTGGGGCGAGGGTGTGTGCCTTGGGTGTTGGGGGCCCAAGTGTGTCCCAGCTCTGCCCCAGTCCCAGGCCTCCCTCGGGGGTCCATCCCTGGCCGCTGCGTGGGCATGGCTGCCTCCCCGGGCCATGGGGTCTCCCAGGACCTTTGCTCCCTGCGCACCTACCCCAGGCCTGACCGGCACCTACACAGGCCGCACAGAGTGGATGGGAGAAAGGGCGGGCACCGTCCTTCTCCTGAGCTCGAGTGAGACAGACGACATGCCCCTGGGAAGCAGGAGCCCCGGGAGGAGGCCTGGGGCTGGGAGGACGGTGAAGAGGCCTGGGGTTGGGGAGGACGGAGAGGAGGCTCGGGGGCTGGGAAGGACTGAGAGGAGGCCCAGGGCTGGGGGGACGAGGAGGAGTCCTAGGGGCTGGGGAGGCGGGAGAGGAGGCTCAGAGCCAGGGAGGACAGAGAGGAGGCCCAGGGCTGGAGGGTCCTGGACTTTTACACTGTCGCCCTCAGGGACAGAAGACGCTCCTGAGCCTGGCTCCCAGGTCATCCGGATGCTGCTGGGTGGAGTCGCCGCTGTGACACGCTGACGGAGCTGTGTCCTTTCCCTGTGGCCCCCCAAGCTGCAGCCGCCTCAGTCACCCCACGTGATCCACTGAGCCCGGGCTCCTGCCCGCTCCTGTGTGTGCTGCGGGCGGCCGTGCAGTTAGGACGGCAGTTCAGCCCTGCAGCCGGCGTGTGGGAAACCCGCCGTGTGGGAAACCTGGCGTGTGGGAAACCCAGCATGATGATCTGCGGCTACACCCAAGAGGCGCAGCGCGTGGGAAGCACGTTCGTCATAACCCAGCGAGGCCCAGCAGTTTTCTGCGAAGTCACCAAGTACTGCCCCTGTGGTTTCAGCACACGCTGCTCTCCAGGGAAGCAAATTCACGTAAGCCAAGGGGAGCTTAAACTTTCATGTGTTTGTAACATCACCGAGTTTTTCACCATTTTGGAAAATTATGTCAACCTTGGCAATGCTGCTTGTGATATTTGTGTCATCAACACTTTTGTGTGTCTGCTTTTATAGCTGTCACATTCATGGAGATTTGGAGATTTTACACAAACACACCCCCCCCCATTTAACCCTTATTTTATTATTATTATTTTTTGGGGGGGTGCCCGGTCTGGGAATTGAACCCGGGTCTCCCACATGGAAGGCGGGCATTCTAACCACTGAACCACCAGTGCACAGTAGCTCTTATTTTTAAATTGTCATATATAAATATATTGAATATTGTCTTTCTTCTCATATCCAAACTTTATTACTCTAAAGATATGTAAGTTACCTATTTCACTATGCTGTCAAGTGTAGTTCTTCCTGAACTTTTGTACACTCAAATATATGCATATATAATTATGACTTTCCTTTTATATCGTCATTATAGCCTAGGTAAATAATTTAATAATGTTAAATTATATTTAGGAGGAGAATTAAATCAATATAGAGAATTATTGTCTAGTAGCTTATATGACTTGTAATTTTGTTTCGGGATAAAATTCGGGAATTTGTGAAATACTTACTACGCAGTGGAGGCCTCTGTCTGATCCAGTTTAGCACAGGGGTGACCCCAAGCTGCCTGGGACGGTGACCCCTGAACTGTCCAGGTGGTGACCCCTGTGCTGTCTGGGGTGGTGGCCCCTGTGTCCAGGGCAGTGGCCCCTGCACTGTCTGGGTCAGTGACCCCTGTGCTGTCCGGATGGTGGCCCCTGTGCTGTCCGGATGGTGACTCCTGCACTGTCTGGGATGGTGACCCTGTACTGTCCAGGTCAGTGGTCTCTACACTGCTGAGCACTGACCAGTGTGAACTGAGCAGTGCAGGACGTGGAAGGGACACTCCCAGTTTTGAGGACTTAGTGTGAAGAAAGAATGCAGCATATCACATTAATAATTGTATTGGTAACAGGCCACCTCCATGGAGTGAAATGATAACATTTTGGATATATTGGGTTAAATAAAAGATATTACAATTAATTTCACCTGTTCCTCTTTACCTTGTAAAATGGGGGCAGCTAGAAAACGTTGGCACGTTGCTCGCATTGCATCCGATGGTGCTGGTGTGCAGCTGTGGGCGAGAGACGTTTCTAGAGCTGGGAAGCAGCTGGGGAGAGGCGCCCAGTCCCCGGCCAGTTCTGGGCACACACGGGGCCAGGGAGGCCACGGCTTCTGGCCTGGGGGCTTTGGGTTTCTTCTTGTAGCAGCCCAGCACCCCAGAGTCTCTAGCCAGGGACCACCCCAAGCGCAGTGCTGCCTGTCAAGGGAGTCGGCTGGTCCTGTCACTTTCTGCAGACCCTGACGTTTCCACGTGGTATTAGAACACGGTTGTTACAAAGATGCACAGTATCAGAGTTTCTCTAACGCCTAGCCTCACTCTCCCAACTTCCACAAGCGATTTTTCTTCTCTGTTCACACTCACGACAGAAAATAAGTCTTACTTCGCTTGCACTTCAGACGGGGAAGTCAGCACGTACTTGCTGTCATCTGAAGGTCTGCACCGTGAGAACTGCCTGAACTGGCCATTGCTGATGTCGCTCTCAGCCTGATTTCCCGGCCCCGGTGTGCGCCCAGAAGCCGGCGTGGGGAGCCTATTCCACCAGGCAAGCTGCCCGTGGGACCTGCGATGCCGGAGCCAAGCCGGGCCTGACCGGCCCTCTGCGAGGGGAGACCTGCCTCCGGACGTGAAGCCACCAGGACTGGCGACCCGGGTGCTGGGCTGGGCACGGGAGGACGCGGCAGTGGCTCTCGCGCCCCAGCCAGTGGGCAGGACCAGCTCGGCCAGCAGCGACGTTGTCGGGCGCGGGCCTTCGCTGTCACTGGGCTGTGGGACCGCAACAATGTCATTGCCGGTGCGGGGAAGTCCATTCCGAGCTGACCCGGGTTTTAGTCTCATGCCTGCGCTGGGCGGCTCCTTGGCCGGGGTCCGGGGCACCGACACCGGGAGCCCGGCGGTGGGGACTGGTCTCCCCTCGCGGGCCGGGCGGCAGATGGGGTGAGGGCGCGGGCAGCCTCCCTGGTCTGGGGTCGGGACCAGGCGGCGTGACCCGGCGGCCGGGCGGCTTCCCCCTCTGCGGGTGGATGCGGCTCCTTGGAGATCAACTCCCGCAGCTCCTGCCGGGACCGCTTGTGCCCTGACCGGCGGGAAGTCCCCTCCGGCAGAGGCCTTCCGAGACGGCTCGGCGGTGGCCGCGTCCACGGTGACCACACTCCCCGAGGGACACCCCCCATCCGAACCCCCAGCTCCACGGGTCCACAGGCAGCTCCTCCCTCGGGGCGATTCCAGGGACCACGGAACGAGCCTTCCTTCGGCCCCTCATCCCGGCTCTGCCCTGGCCCCTTGGAGCCTTTGGGGTCCACGGGCCCCAACAAGTGGACACGAGGGTGGAGAGAGCAGCACTGGCTACTCCAGGTCGGTCCTCTCCCGTCAGCAGCTCATGCTGGTGGGGGGCGGCGTGGCCGTCTCTGGCGAGTCCTCTCTGGACGGACTCCCCGGGGTCCTCTGCATTCCCTCCGCCCGCTCCTCTGCCCCGGGGAGCCTGGAGGTGCCTCGGGGACTCCAAGACGCAGAAGCAAAACACAGAGTGGCAGGGGAAGCCAAGCGCGTGAAGCACAGCCGTTAGCTCAGAGGAGTGACTCACTAAAGCCTTCGCTTCTGTGTCTACACACCCGGTAACCACACCCAGCCGCGCGTCCCGGTGACCGGGAGCATCTGTGTCCCTGCACCGTCGGAGCGGCTCCTAAGCCCCTGGGTCTTCTTCCTCCATCCACAATTGCGACCGTTGGACAAAAGGCGCGTGGGGGTGAACGCGCGTTTGTCCGCACCCGGAGCCCGTGGTCTGTCTGGCATCTCTTCCGCGGCGGCCCCGGCTCGGGGGCGGTCTTGGGGTGGGGGTGGGTGCCGGCCGCGGGCGCGCGCTCTTCCCGGGCCGGCCGCGGGCCACCGCCTCTCGGCCTCCGCGGCCCTGCGGGAGACCCCCTTCTACGGGAAGGGCCGAGCCGCAGCCCAGGCCGTGCTGCGGGGACGCGGGAAGCGGGAGCTACGCGGGACCCACGCCTGCCTGATTCGGACGCCAGGCCGTGGCCCGAGTGCCCCGACATGCGAGGCCAGAGCCCGTTGTCCAGTGGGCGCCCCCCCCCCATTGGACAGCACCCTCCTCGCCGGGGGAGGGGGGGGGCCCTGCTCGCCCTGCCCCGGGCTCAGGCTGCGCCGGGCCTGTCTCCCCACTGTGCTCCCCACTCGGGGGGCCGCTGGCATCGCCTCCCTCTCCGGTCCGGGCTTTTCCGCTCTTTCTTTGGAACAAGCCAGGTTCACGAAGGTCCAGTGAAAGTGTTTATTTTTCGGGCACACCATCAGGAAGGAAGGACAGGAAACACACTGCAGGGCCGGCGGGGGCCCCGGCACCCCTAACCCAGCCCGAGCTCCCCTTCGCGCGTCCCCGCGCCCGCCGAGCGTCTCCTCCGGGCTGGGCCCCGCGGGACCTGCCGCGCCCGCGCTCCGAACGCCAGGCTCTGCAGCGACTCTGCCAAGTGCTTTCGGCAGGGGGACACGCACACTATCAGCAGCAGCTTCGCGTCGCCTCCTTAAAAAAGTTACACGTGAGGTGAAAAAGGTCCAGGAAACCAGATGGTAGCTCCAAGAGCCAACCCCTGCGCGAGGAGCGAGGAGCCACGGGGACAAAGGCGGCTGTGGGGGGCTGGCCCTGCGTGCAGGGGGGGACCGCGGCCCCCCACCTCCACCCCCACCCACGCCTCTGCTCGGAGCCAGCGGCAGCCACTGCCACCGCCAGTCTGCGGCAGGGAGCCCTCAACAGGCTTCTCCTTGGTGCAGTCCACCTACGAATAAAGCGGAAGGAGCACCGCAGAAGGGAGAAAGGGAAAAGGAAAAAGAGTAAAAGGCAGGAGGGAAGGGCTACTGAGGTCTGCTTGGCAGGGCTGGGGGCCCCCTCACTCACCTCCCACCCTGAGACTCTCGGAGGCCTCATGGCCCCTCTCCCCTGCACAGCCTGCTGCTGGGGGACTGCGGCTGGCCTGAGCTGGGCTGCCCCTCCGAGGATCTGGGGGCCTTGGGTCACAGGGGCCAGAGGGGCTCTCTCCCCAGGGCAGGAGCCAGACAGGTAAACTGCTCCGCCCACTTTCTCACCTGTAGGGGAGGCCCTGGCAGCCATGGAGACAAGGAGCCCAGGAGCAGGCCCGGGGGTGTCCCAGGAGCAGGCCCGGGGCGTCCCAGGGCTCAGCTGCAGCTCTGGTGGAGAGAAGCCCCCCAGGCCCTGCTGTGTCTCTCTCTCCCTCTGCGGGGAGGAAGGTGTAGCAGCATCCCAGGACGCCTCCCTGCACTCCCTTACGCTCTCCCAGGGAAGGGAGAGCCACTTCCCTGCCAGGCCCTCCTGCCCTCCTCTGTGGCTCCTGCCGCCTGCCGGGCCACCCAGCAGGGGCTCACTGGCCTGCTCCGGGGCGCTGTTTCCAAGATGGTCCAGCCCTGTCTCACAGGGCAGTTGAGTCACGGAGCCCAAAACCAGGGAGCCCACATGCAAGTGGCAGTTGTCCCCTCGCTGGGCACAGTCATGCTCTCCCACCCCTCTGGATCCCCTGCCTCTGCTTCATGGGCTCTGAACTGAGGGGAGCCACTTGCTGGGCCAGCTCTGCCCGCGTCCCCTGCTCCCATCCAGGCTCGCTCACGCCGCCCCTCCAGGCCTGCGTGGACCTTAGGTTGCCTCTGCCTGGGGCCCCGATATTTGTAAAGCAAAAGCAGGGCAAGCAGAGGACGTGGCCCAAGGCCTCTCAGAAAGAAGTGGCCCCACCCACGGCGCTCCTGGAGCCCTCACGGAGCCCGACACAACAGAGATCCAAAAGGCCCAGCAGCCACCAGGAAACTCAGCCCCACGGACAAGCAAGTCATACCCACAGTAAATGCAAACACCCATGGGAGGCAAAACAAAGGTTTGCAAGTTGTCCGATTGCAGCAGCAGTGCCAGGCAGAAGAGAGGACAGAAGGGCAGTGACCGCGAGCCAGTGACTCCTGAGAGGAGGTCAGACTTGAGGGGCCATGGACGGAGGCTGGCCTCTCCGCAGGGCACCCACCCATGGCCCTGAGAGGGGACACAGGGGACGGGGATGCACTGACCAATGGAGTCCTGGAGCAGGTGGGTGAGCTTGCTGTCCCGGTAGGGGATGTGGGCACGGCGCTCGGCCAAGGCATCCAGCACACCCGCGAGGGCCGCCAGGCTCCGGTTTATGAACGCAGTCTCCCGCAGGGCCGGTCCCGTCACCCCAGACACACCTGCAGACCAAGACCCAGTCACAGCTGGCATCAGACTCGGGAGAGAGCAGTATGCAGGTGGAGGAAAAGCCACACGAGGCCTCTCAGGAAGGGCGAGTTCGTGACCGGGGGAAGACACGGGCAGCCGAGGCTACTCAGCTCGGCTCTGCACAGACAGAGGAGCTCCTGGTGGGAATGCCCCAAGTGTCTCTCATTACACACCAATTTTAAGGGCATTAATTCTGGGTGGACATCTAAGATTCCAGTGATAAGACAGGGAGCCCCTTGGGGGGGACTGGGATTAAAACATTATTGGAGGCTCAGTCAACAAATAATGCTCCCCAGGTCGGTGCTCCCCACAGCGGATGCTCCCCCAGGGCAGATGCTCCCCAGGGCGATGTTCCCAGGGTGGATGCTCCCCAGGGTGGGTTCTCCCCAGGGAAGGTGCTCCTCCAGGGCAGATGCTCCCCAGGGCAGATGCTCCCCCAGGGCAGATGCTCCCCAGGGCGGTGCTCCCCCAGGGCAGATGGTCCCCCAGGGCAGATGGTCCCCAGCATGATGTTCCCCAAGGCAACGCTCCCCAGGGCGGTGCTCCCCAAGGCGATTCTCCCCAGAGTAGATGCTCCCCAGGGCAGGTGCTCCCAGTCCAGCACACTGTGAAGGGCTCCCCGCTTACCAGCACACTCACTGCCAGCCAAATCCACCAGCTGCAGCCTGGCTGGCGCCAACCTCTGGGGCTCCGCAGGTTCTAGGGGAGCCGGACCTGGAGATGAGGTGCTGTGGGCAGTTCTCGGCCCCTGGCCTCTCACTGTTGGTGGCGCTGAGGGGCAGATGAGCTCCTGGACGGGCGCTGGGTCTGGCTGTGGCGCTGATGCAGGCAAATGAGAAATAGAAACAAAATTTCACAGTGTCCTTCAGCTTCATGTCAGTTGAAACTTCATCCTAAAGGACCAAGCTTCCCCTCCAGCAAGCAACTGGTCTCACGCCATGTCTTTCTCTTAACTATGGACAGGACAAGTGGCAGGGGGATAAGCAGTGGCTTCTGTGGGTTAAAAATAGGAAAAAGAAAGGAGGAAGAAAACATTTTCTCAGAAGTTGAATGAATCCTGAATTTGTCTACAGAAAATTGAGTTATGTTTCCTAAAAGATTTGGTACTGACTGTAATTAAGATCCCAGGCAGAAAATCTATTAGCCCTTATAGAAATAAATTCTACAATTTCTGCTTTTTATTCTGAAGTATATGCCAGTTTCATTGTGTTATTTCTGGAGAAGATGTCAAATAATGCTGCAGTCCTAGTCAGACTTCTTAAAAACATTGGTTTGGTTTGGTTTGGTTTTGAATGGAAGTAGTGATACTCTTTGTGGAAAACAGAAAATACACATAAGTAAAATTGAAAAGCCACTCTTATTTCCTCTACCCATAAATAACCACCGTTTCCATTTGCACACATCAGATTTTTAGGAAAAATAGTGGGGGCTCCAGAAACATCAACTCCTGTGCCGTTCCAGCCCTCCTCGCGGGTAAGGGGGTCCAGGAAGGGCCGAAGCAGTGGAGAGGACATTTCCACCTGGTGTGTGGGGCTATCTCTTCCCCCTGTCCCCCATCCAGCCCCCTCTCCTGCCTCCTCTCCGGCATCCTCGGAAGCCACAAGGTGGAGCAGGGCGCCTGGCGCTCGGGACCCGGGGCCACGGGCCTTCCTACTGGCCCTAAGCTCTGCGGCAAGTCGAGGCCCCAGATCCGTGGGCCCCAAAGGGTGGCCCTGGCACGCAGCTTGGCACCCGTGAGGCTGTCAACAGGCAAACCCGGGCCTCGGGCTCCTGCACCCCTTTCCTCTCAGCCTAGCGGCCCAGGGCTTTGGATTTTTGGGCTCCGCCCCCCCAACCACACTGCGGTGCCTCCCCGCGCTGCCCGGAGCTCACTCAGCCTCGTGAGCTTGTCCTCGCGCCTGCCCGGCCCTCAGGGCCACCTACCAGTGCAGCCAGGGGCGCCCGCGGGGCTCAGCGTGACCGTTACGAGCAGGTGCGAGCGGGAGGAGGCCCCGTGCACGCGGGTGGGCTGCCGTGCCCTGAGCTGCAGCCCTGCGGCCACCAGCGCCGTGAGCTCCACCGCACTACCCACCTGCCTGGCAGAGGAGAACAAACGCGTCACCAAAGCCGCCCGTGGCCCTCCCTCCCCAGTGCCCAGGCCAGGACTGGGCCCTTCGGGTCCCACCAGGAAGAGAGCCCTGCTTCACCTCCCGGGGGCCTCCTGGGGCTCGCGGACCAGCCCACACAGCACGGGGATCCAAGACACGCACGACCCGAGGACAGCGTTTACCTGACAGGACTGTCCTCCTTTCCAAGGTGACTCATCGTCTGCTCCAGGAGATGCCGATATTTACACGTGCGCCTAAAGCCTGAGTCTACTTACATAGCAAAGTGGGTGCTGCTACAGCGTTCAGAAAAGGCTGTGTGGGGTGTCCTCTCACTTAGGGGAGCTGACCATCAACTTAGATCTATAAGTTCGCAATACATATAATTCTGCTACCCAAAAAATGCTCCCTAAGTGAGGTCATGTGAAATGCTTTGGCCTTTATAATATCTATGGCAATGGATTATTAAGGGATAACTCCTTCTTTTCTTTTATTTTTTATTAGAGGAGTTGTGGGTTTACCAAACAATCATGAATAAAATGCAGGATTCCCATAAACCACCCCGTCACCGACACTGCTTAGGTGGGGAGCATTTGTTATAACTGATGAGAGCACACTTTTATATTTGTACTATTAATTAGAGCCCCTGGGGTAATAAGGATTTAAAATATGTTTTCTGTTACCATATATACACTCTAACATTTCCCCTTTTAATCATGCTCAGATATATATTCCAGTTCATTCACGATGTGTTACCATCACCACCATCCATTACCAAAATGTTTCCATCATTCCAAATGGGAGCCCTGGACATTTTAAGCCTTAACTTCCCTTTCCCTGTCCCCACCCCAGCCCCTCGTCCCCTATATTCTAGATTCTGACTGTATGAATAGTTTGCTTATTCTAATTGTTTCAATTCAATGAGATCATATACTATTTGTCCCTTTGTGCCTGCCTTGTTTCTCTCCACACGATGCTCTCCAGGGGTATCCATGCCATCACGTGCATCAGGGCTTCACTCCTTCTTATGGCTGAATGACATCCACTGTGTGTCTAGACCGCATAATGTTGTCCCTTCATCTGTTGATGGACACTTGGGTTGCTTCCATCTCTTGGCAATTGTGAGTAGTGCCATTATGGACATCGGTGTGCAAATATCTGTTCAAGTCCCTGCTTCCAATCCTAGTAGGGGGGCCGGTAATTCTATACTTAGTTTTCTGAAAACTGTCAAACCGTCCTCAACCACGGCTGCAACATTTCATCTTCCCACCAGCACTGAATGAGTGTTCCTATTTCTCAACATCCTCTCCAACACCTGGATTTTTTAAAAAATAGCAGCCATTCTAATGGGTGTGAAATGATAACTCGTGGTTTTGATTTGCATTTCCCTGATGTTGAACATCTGTTTATGTACTCTTTTGCCCATTTTATAATTGGGCTGTTTGCTTTTCTGTTAACTTGAAGGATTTCTTTATACATTCTGGATATTAGTCCTTTTTCAGATGTCATTTCCAAATATTTTCTCCCAGCATGTAGGCTGTTGTTTCATAATAAAGTCCTTCAAAGAACAAAAGTTTTAAATTTTGATGAGGTCTCATTATCTACTTTTTCTTTTGTTAGTGTTTTGGGTGTAAACTCTAAGAAGCCATTGCCTGACACAGGGTTCCGAAGATGTTTCCCTACATTTTCTTCTAGGAGTCTGATAATTCCAGCCCTTATATTTAGGTCCTTAATCTATTTTGAGTTGATTTTTATATATTGGGTGAGGTAGGGGTCCTCTTCCTCATTTTTTTTGCAAATGGAGATCCAGTTTTCCCAGCACCATTTATCGAGGAGACTATTCTTTCCCAATTGAGTTGGTTTGGCTCTTTTGTCAAAAATCAGTTGGCCATAATTGTGAGGATTGATTTCTGAGCTTTCAATTCTATTCCCTTGGTCTGTTTGTCTGTCCTTGTGCCACACTGTTTTGTTTACTGTGACTTTGTAATAAGTTTTAAGATTGGGAAGTGTGAGTCCTCCAACTTCATTCTTCTTTTTCAAGGTGGCTTTAGCTACTGAGGGCCCCCTACCCTTCCATATAAATTTGGTGATTGACTTTTCCATTTCAACAAAGAAGATAGTTGGAGTTTTGATTGGGATTGCATTAAATCTATAAATTGTTTTTGGTAGTGTTGACATATTAATGATATCTGGTCTTCCAGTCCATGAACAGAGAATATCCTTCCATTTATTTAGGTCTTCTTTAATTTCTTTTAGCAATGTTTGGTAGTTTTCTATGTAGAAGTCCTTTACATCTTTGGTTAGATTTGTGCCTACAAAATTGATTCTTCTGATTACTATTGTGAATGGAATTTTTTTCTTGATTTCTTCTTCTGATTGTTCATTGCTTCTGTTATAGAAAGCTACTAAGTTTTTTTTTAAATTTTTACTGACAAATCTTCACACACAATCCATACATTGTGTACAATCAGTGGCTCAAAATATCATAGCTGTGTATTCATCACCATGATCAATTTTAATACATTTACATGACTCCAGAAGAAGACATAAAAGAAAAAAACTCATACATCCCATACTCCTGACCTCTCCCTCTCACTGACCACTAGTATTTCAAGCTACCCAATGTATTTTACCTGCTACCCCCCTATTATTTATTTATTTTCATCCATATTTTTTTAACTCATCTGTCCCTACCCTGGATAAAAGGAGCATCAAACACAAGGTTTTCACAATCTCACAGTCACATTGTGAAAGTTATATAGTTATACAGTGTCTTCAAGAAGCCAGCCTATGGAACACAGCTCAACAGTTTCAGGTACTTCCCTCCAGCCACTCCAATACACCATAAACTGCAAATGGATATTTATATAATGCATAAGAATAATCTCCAGGATAATCTCTCAGCCACTGAAACTTTATTTTGTCTCATTTCCCTCTTCCCCCTTTTGGTCAAGAAGGCTTTCTTAATCCCATGATGCCGGGTCCCAACTCATCCTGAGAGTTCTGTCCCATGTTTCCAGGGAGATTTACACCCCTGGGAGTCATGTCCCATGTGGTGGGAGGACACACTGCTGAGTTTTGGTTGTTGATCTTGTACCCTGCCACTTTGCTGAATTTATTTATCAGCTCTGGGAGATTTGAGGATTTTTCCGTGATTTCTGTACATAGGATCATATCATCAACAAATAGGGGCAGTTTAAATCCTTCCTCTCCAACTTGGATGCCTTTCATTTCCTTTCCTTGCCTAATTTTTCTGGCTAGAATTTCCAGTACAATGCTGAGTATCAGTGGTGTCAGTGGGCATCCTTGGCTTGTTGCTAATCTCAGGGGGGAGGCCTTCAGTCTTTCCCCATTAAGGGGGATGTTAGCTGTGGGCTTTTCATAAATGCCCTTAATCATGCTGAGATTTCCTTCCATGCCTAGTGTTCTAAGTGTTTTTATCAAGAAAAGGTGCTGTGTTTTGTCAAATGCCTTTTCTGCATCAATTGAGATGATCACGTGGTTACTTTCCGTCTGTTAATGTGTTGTATTATATTAATTAATTTTCTTACGTCGAACCAACCTTGCACACCAGGTTCCTTCACTGTGCTGTTGGATCTGCATCCAACATGATGAGGATTTTGCATCTATATTCACAAGAAATACTGGTCTTCTTTTCTCGTGGTATCTTTATCTGGCTTTGGGTAGGAGGGTGATGTTGGCCTCACAGAATGAGTTAAGTGGTGCTCCCTCCTCTTCAGTTTTTTAGAAGAGTTTGAGAAGAATTGGCATCAGGTCGTCTTGGAATGTTTGGTTGAACTCCCCTGTGAAGCCATCTGGTCCTGGGCTTTCTTTGTTGGGAGGTTTTTGATGACTGATTCAATCTCTTTACTAGTAATTGGTTCATTGAGATCTTTCACTCCTTCTTGAGTCAATGTAGGTAGTTTGTGTGTTTCTAAGACTTTTTCCATTTCACCTAGGTTATGTAACTTATTGGTATACAGTTATTCATAGTATCCACTCATAGTCTTTTTTATTTCAACAGGTTTGGTAGTAAGTCCACATTTTCATTTCTGATTTTCATTATTTGTGTCCTCTTTTTTTTTCTTTGTCAATCTGGATAAAGGCTTGCCAATTTTATTAATCTTTTCAAGGAATGCACTTTTGATTTCATTGATTCTATTGGTTTTTTTTTTTTGGTTTTCATTTATCTCCAATATAATCTTTGATATTTCCTTCCTTCTGTTCACTTTGGGTTTAGTTTTTTCTTCTTTTTCTACTTCTTCCAGTTTTGAGATTAGGTCTCTGATTTGAAGTCTTTCTTCTTTTTTAATGTAGGCATTTAGAGCTATAAATTTCCCACTTGGCACCACTTCACTGCACCCCATAAGTTTTGGTACTTTGTATTTTCATTTTCTATTCAAGATATTTCCCAATTTCCTTTGTGATTTCCTTTTTAACCAGTTGGTTGTTTAAGAGTATGTTTGTTATATGTAGAATGGAATGATATATTAATGTTCTTTTGTTAAGTTTTTTAATTAATAAAAAAGTTAAAAAAAAAGTATGTTTGTTAATTTCCACATATTTCTGAATTTCCCATTTCTCTCTCTGTTATTGTTTTCTAGTTTCATTCTGTTATGCTCAGAGAATATACATAATATGATTTCAATATTTTTAAATTTATTGAGGAATGTTTTATGTTCTAACATATGGTGTATCCTGGAGAATGATCCATGTGCACTTAAAAAGAGTGTTTATTCTGTTTTGGTTGGGTGCACTGCCCCTATATGTGTTAGGTCTCACTGGTTTAGTGCGTCATTCAAGTTTTATGCTTCCTAACTAGATCTTCTAGCCATTACTAAGAGTGGTGTATTAAAGTCTCATTCTGTTAATGCAGACTATCAATTTTTCCTTTCACATCTGTCAGTATTTGCTTCACATATTTTGGGGCTCTGCTGTTAGGTGCATATATACATTAATTGTTACATCTTCCTGTTGAATTATCTCCTTTATCCATATATAATGACCATCTTTGTCCCTCATAACTGTTTCTGACTTAAAATGTGTTTTATCTGATTTTAGTATAGCCACCCAAGCTCTCTTTTGGTTGCTACTTGCATGGCATAATTTTTTGCATCTTTTCACCCTCAACCTGCTTGTATCTTTGACTTTAAGGTGAGTCTCTTATAGACAGCATATAGTTGGGCCATGCTTTTTAATATATTATTCCAGTCTCTGTCATGACTGAAGAATTTAATTCATTTACATTTAAAGTCATCACTGATAGTACAGGACTTTCTTCTGCCATTTTGCTATTCAGCCTTTTTAAGTCGTATAACTATTTTATCCTTCAATTCTGTTAAAGCCTACTTTTATATTTATTTGCTATTTTGTGTGTATTGTACCATATTGCATGCCTTCCCACTTCTCTCTGGATATACTTTTCATATATGTTCCTTGTGGTTATCATGGTGTTAAAGTTTTACATCCTAACTATATAAATCAAATCATATTTGATTTGATCCCAACTTAACTTCAATAACAGCCACATATACCTTTTCTATACCCCTCGACCCCAACATTTTTTGTACGTGCTACTCCTTATATCTTTGTACATTTAATTTCCAAAAATCTAGATATATCATTACTCTTATGCATTTGCATTTTAGCACCTTGGGAAAGTAAGAAGTGGAGTTACATAACAAATAACACTAATACTGGCATTTATAATTACCCCAATGGTTACCTGTACCATTGGGCTTTATTTCTTTATGCTGCTTTGAACCACTGTCTAGAGTCCTTTCCTTTCAGTCTAAAGAACTCCTTTAGGCATTATTGTAGGGCAGGTCTAGTGGTGAACTCCTTTAGCTTTTGTTTATCTGGCAATATCTTAATCTCTCCCTCATTTTTGAAAGTCTCCCTGGATATAAAATTCTTGGCTGGCAGTTTTCTTTCAGCACTTTAAGTATTTCAATCCACTGCCTTCTTGCTTCCATAGTTTCTGATGTGAAATCAGAACTCAATCTAATTGTGACTCCCTTGTATGTAACATGTTGCCTTTTTCTTACAGCTTTCAGAACTCTCTTCTCGTTATTTGCATTTGATAGTATAATTAGTATATAATGGGGTATGTTTTTCTTCATGTTCATCCTGTTTATGTTCTCTGAGCTTCTTGGATGTGCATATGCACATCTCTTGCTAAATTTGGGGAGTTCTCTGTCATTATTTTTTTGACTATTGCTTCTGCCCCTTCCCCTTTTTATACTCCTTCTGGGACTCCCATATGCATATATTAGTGCACTTGATGGTATCCCATAGCTGTCTTATGCTACTTTTTGCTTTTAATATTTCTTTTTTCTTTCTGCTCTTCAGCCTGACATTTCAAATGTCTTGTCTTCAAGTTCACTGATTTTTTCTTCTGCCAGCTTCAATCTGTTCTTTAAACCCTCCTGGGCATTTTTCATTTTAGTTATTGTGGTCTTCAACTCCAGTAGTTCGTTTTGGCTCTTTTGTAAACTTTCTATTTCTTTACTTAGACTCTTATATTGCTCATTCATTGTTTTCCTGATGTCCTTTAGTTCTTTCTCTAAAAATGTTCAATTCCATGAACATTTTTGAGATCATCTTTTTAAGATCATTTTTTAAAGGCTTTGTTTGGTATGTCCACATTCTTACCTTCTTCATTGGTGATTTCTGGATTTTTATCCTTTTCTTTTGGATGGGCCATCAGTTCCTGCATCTTTGTACTCTTTTGTTGCACAGTGTATATTTTAAGAAGGCAGATTTTCTTGAGCTTCAGCTCCTATCAGGCCCAAGGCCAATGCAATGGTACAGGATTTTCCCTGTCTTTCTGGGCCTCTGTCTTGGCCTGGGCTTCTGCTTGTTCATTGTTTCCAAGTTCCCCTGTTTCCCAGAGTTTGGTTGTCCCCTCTACTTCCCAAGACAGACCACCCGTTCCCAGTTGTCTGTATCTGTAGCCAGAAGGTCTTTGTCTCAGACTGTCCTCCTCTATAGTTTTTTTTTTTTTTTTTTTTTTTTGCACTCCTTTCATTGCCTCAAACTGCTTTTATTTGGAGGGCAAATTCTTGGGGGAGGGTCACCCCAGAGAGGACTTTGCAAAGCCAGACTTTCCCAGCCAACATAGGGCCTGGGACCCAGGAAGGGCTCCTAAGTGCCCTGGTGAGGAGATCAGGAAGGACTCCAAGAGCTGCCCCAACATCTTCCCAAAGCTGAGCTTTCCAGCCCTGCCCAGCAAATGTGGAAGCCTACATCTTTAACTCTCCATTGTCTCCACATCTGTCCAGAGTGGGTTAAAGCAAGAGCTGTCTTCAGAGCCAGGAATCAGTGATCCAAATTCACTAATCAAAAGCCAGTGTCAGATGGGCCATGGTGGCTCAGTGGCAGAGTTCTTGCCTGCCATACTCAAGACCCAAGTTTGATTCCCAGTGCCTGCCCATGTAAAAAAAAAGCCAACGTCAACGATTGGCCATGCCCACCCTGTGCTTGAGAAAGAGGATTCTTACACCCCTTTCTGTCAGCAGCAGCCAGTCAGAGACTGGAGCCCACGGTGGCCTATCATGAGAGCAGGAGATGGGTGCTGTTAGCAGCTGCATGAAGAGAGAAATTTATGGTTTTTTACTGTAATTTATCAGCCTCTTCCTCCTGCTTTTCCCCAGATGCTATACTGTGCTCTTCTGACCTCCAGGACTTAAAATAGCTGTTTTAGACAGCTCCTGCCTGTTTAGTAGTTGTTTTGGTGAAAGGACTGAAGTATGGAGCTCTCTCCTCCACCATTTTCTCCAGAAGTCAAAGGAGGGGATAACTGTTCTAATTAGACACTTTGACTCATAGAAGCAAAGTCTCTCTGAAGTTACTGAGGAAAGGGGGGATTTCCCATGAAGATACAAGAGGGAACCGGGGAACCCCCAGGAACAGGCTCCCCTCTGCATGTCTTGCTTGAGGCCAGTATCGCAAGGCCTGCCTCTTGGCATTTCTGCCCCATGCATTCTATGTTCTTCTCTGCATACCAAAATCCATCTCCACTCACAGGATTCTCTCAGCTTAACTTAGAATGCACCCACTCCCTGCTGCCACGTGCCACCTTCCCTGCCTCGCCCACACCTCAGGGGCCACGTTTTCCATCCTGCGTTTACATTCCTGCTTGGGCAGACTGCCTTGCTCCCTCCCTTTGCCTATTCATAGTTTCTTTACCCACAGAAACCCATCTCAAACTAACTGAAACAGAAGAGGAGGTTCATTAGAGCCCTGGAGCAGGCACCTTGTCCAGAGGTGCCAGTTCCCCATGCCCACTCAATGGGCAAACTGGATTTTATCTCTTAAAAAGCTTCTGTAAGAAGTAATTTCTTAAAAAAAAAAAGAAAAGAAAAGGAGCAGGGATCAGCTGCTACAACGATACCCAAAGTTAGAGTTGGGGTCTTGGCAAATGTTAATGTAATAAAGGAGTGGGATTTGCAAATAAGCAGAGAAAGGTGATCGGAGAAAAGTGGGGAAGACACGAGGGAGATGGTCTGGCTTAGGAGAGAAGGGCCACAGGGCGTCCGGCCCCTGGCATCTCCAGCTTTCCTGAGACAGCGGAGGGAACCCAGGATGTGAAGTGGAAAGCGACTGCTATGAAGAGCTGCCTAAGGACTCAGGCGGAGGCCCAGGTCTGGGACTGGAGGCAGTCCCCACATGTCTAGTGGGCTTTGGACTCGCTGCACTCAGAAGCCAGCTCCCACCCTCGCCGTGCCTCTGCCTCCGCAGAAGCGACAGGGCAGCCACTGCTCCAGATGCCCTCATGGAGGTTTAAGGGAAAAGCAAATTGGAAATTGTAAAGCACTTGGTAAGCACTGAAAACCACCCTGTGCTATTTCCCTGCTAACCGCCGTGCTCTGCGATGTGGCCAGCTGTACCTGGGGTCCCTCGGGGTCCCATGCTGGTTTAAGAAGCCTGGCACCTGGGCCTGGGCTGCGCAGGGCACTCACTTGTGGGCCAGCAGGGGGACCTCCTTCCGCCCCTCTGTGCTGGTCCTCACGCCACGCTTGACCCCGGGCACCAGTGTAGAGATGTCTTTAGCCAAAAGGTCAAAAATTTCATTATTATAAACTTCCACTATGGAAACTTCAACTTTGGGGCTCCTCGATGGGTTTTCTGAAATAAGCCTGGGGAAAAACACACAAAAGAATAAAACAAGAGTATAGGAAACTTTTCTTACTAATAATTCTTTATTTTTAAATGTGTTCTACTTCAGGCAAGACCAGTTTCAGAGCTCTTTACTGTGCTTGAAGCTATGCCAATTCCACTCATTCAGTGTCTTTCAACTGAGAACTCCCAGAGCCTCCTTAAAACCTACTCAGGCTCTTAAAAAATAACAACAAAATGATATATCTTTTGTTTCATCTTTTAAAGTACTAGATGCTGACTGCAGAAATTTTTTGAAGTAAAGATTCCATGTACTTAGAGAGAGAGAGAGAGAAAGAAAAATAACTGTAATCCCACTACAGAAGTCCTTGCTCACATTTGGTTTCCTTCCTACCCCCCCCCCTTTACTTTATCTCTTGTACGAAACTCCCCACCCACCCTGATGAGCGTGCCATGGAACAAAGACCACAGGAGGCTTCTTTTCACTGTCTGGAGACGATTGCTTCCCTACACTTAATCAGATTTTGACTATTTTTGTTGTTGTTCATAAAGATATTCTAAGAACTGGGCCTGAGGTCTAGGGTGATAGGGGTAATGGGTGCTAGAGGAAAAACACAGCCTGAATGTTGCCTATTCAAACACTGCTAGATTCAGGTTTTCAGCCGATCTAAATGACAGCCATAAATGAAATAAGCAATTAATGCTTTTTAATAATAAACAATTAAGGAAATAGAAAGATGGAGCACACTGAAAGAAAAGGTAAGTGAATCCTCAGGCAAAGATAATTATTGGCAAAGATTGAACTCATCAGTGGGGTAAGTATTGCTAAAAATACTCTGAGGTGCAGCTGCCTGAAAAGTGAAAAACTAAGTTAAACTAAGCTAGTGATTCACTTCACTCATCTAGAACTATAATGTCTATAGCTGATTATGTGAATTTTAAAAACATTATCATTCCCTCCATGTTAGAAAAAACTTCACAACATATACATAAACTCAATCCTCACGTTTTGTCCTATCCCTATATATGATTGAGGGTTATATTTTTGAATGTCACAAAATATGAATTTAAACTGTCTTATCAATATAACACCAAGGAGTGAATTTGAAAGATTTTTTTCGGTTACATTAAGTACTTGATTTGATTACTGTAACAAGTTATGCGTTCCTCTGGCATGTATTGAGTTGTTGGCTGGGTGCTGGGAAGCGGGTGGAAAGCTACACCTGGGGTCGTGAAGACGGGAAAGGTTTAGCAGGCAGGGTGTCCCGTGGACAAGTAATTGCGGTCTGCTGCGCTCAGTTTGATACAATGTGTCCGGCATCACCGCCCCCGCCCCCCTTCCTCAGTGCCCGCTGGCCTCTTCCTGCCTCCTGCACACATTCTGCTGAATCGCAGCCATTCTTCGGCTTCCCCTTTAGATTTCTGAGGGCAGAAGAGTTAGCATATACCTTTATTCCTTGTGCCATCGCCATGACTGGCGTGCAGAGAGACAAGTGCATGGCTGCAAGTGAGCCTGGCTGCTGGATGGCTGCTGGGTGGGCCCTGAATGGGCCCTGGATGGGCATTGGATGGCTGCTGGATGTGCGCTGGATGGGCCCTGGATGGGTATTGGATGGCTGCTGGATGGGCCCTGGAAGGGCGCTGGATGGGTATTGGATGGCTGCTGGATTGGAGCTGGATGGGCGCTGGATGGGTATTGGATGGCTGCTGGATGTGCACTGGATGGGCCCTGGATGGGCCCTGTATGTGTGCTGGATGGGCCCTGGATGGGCGCTGGATGGGCGCCGGATGGGCCCTGGATGGGCATTGGATGGCTGCTGGATGGGCCCTGGATGGGCGATGCTGTCACACCGGGACGGAGGAAAGGCTGGCGCTGACCGCACCCCGACGGCGGCGAGCGGGTCCTCTACAACCCACGAAGCTGGCGACAGGTTCCTTTCCAGAGCACTGCATGCGCACTCCTGCATGTGAGGGCTTTTGGTCCATTTTACAAATGATGAGGTGAGGCTGCGAGAGGGTCAGTGGCACACGCAGGGAAGCTCAACGGGCAGAGTGAAGCCAGCGTCGCGCGAGGACCCTCCCGCCCCCGTGGGTGGCTGTGATGCTGGACGGCGTGCTCTCACTTCCCGCTTCACGCACCGAGACTCGGAACATTTAGAAAAACTATTTCAGAGCTACGGTGATTCCACACCTTCAGTAATGTCATCGCGTATGGTGAAGCCGTTTATTCTGTTCTAGGTAGTTCTAACAGGCCAAACGGTTTCCGCCAGCTAGCAGTTTTCTCGGCCCTGAGCCGCCCAGCTTCCGCCCCCAACCCGCCTTTACTCCCACCCTCCTGACTTCCCCTTCTTGGGGCCGGGTAAAGGCGGAACCTGCTCTGGGGTGCAGTGCACAGGGAACATGCGGGGGTAAAAATCTCCAAAACCCTGCGCTTCTCCTTTCTAATGCAAACCCAGACAGGCACAATGGCCTGGCGGCTGGCAGCGTGGAGTGGGGCCATCACCTGGCACTGCCACCTGGCAAAGATTCGCAACCTGTCCAACCTCCATTCTACATGGTGCAATGGGGGCATAAAGTAACTCCATCTTTGGGCTTCTGAAAGTAATAGATGACTTCATCTATGCTGGGCATTTGGCACCATGCCTGACTCACAGTAATCATTTAATAAGTATAAGATGTCATTGTCTTTTTCAAATTAATTTTTGTTTAGCTAATTCCAATAAGCATTGAAATATTCATTAAGTAGCTGTACTACATTTGCAAATTAGTTTTATGTTTAGGTTACTCTGATAAACTCGGAGATATTATTTTAAGTAGCTATAAACAGGTTCTACTTCATGGATCCTACAACTATACAAATTAAACACTGAGAACAAAAAACAAAACAAACACTATGAGGTCACGTCTTTCCCATCACTCCAGCTCATGCCTAACTTCTCGGAATCCCACTGTTACCAGATATTCTAGTCTGCAAGCTGTCAGAAGGCAATATACCAGAAACAGAAAGGCTTTTTAAAAGGGGAAATTTATTAAGTTGCAAGTTTATAGCTCTGAGGCTGTGAACATGTCCAAATTAAAGTCAGGCTATAAAAATGTCCAACCTAAGACATCCAGGGAAAGATACCTTGGTTTAAGAAGGCCAATGACATGCAGGGTTTTGCTAAAAGGCACATGGTGAGATCTGCGGGCTTTCTCTTCAATGGCTTCCCCGGGGCTCTGTCGGTTCTGTTGGCTCAGTTGGTTCTGGTGGCTCTCGTGGCTCTTTTTAAAGCTCTTTCCAAAATGGTTCCATTTTAAGGACTCCAGTAAGCTACCCCACCTTGAATGGGTGGAGACACATCTCCATGGAAACAATAAAAAAGCACCCACCCAGCAACACTGAATAAGGAATAAAGGACATGGCTTTTCCGGGGTACACAATAGATTCAAACCAGCACAGGGGAATTATTATGTCTTGGTCTGGCTCCTCTTTTGAGGCATGGAAGGGGCTATGCGAGGTGATGCAGAGACAGAAATAAGACCTCGGGACATAAGGAACAGCTGCTTTGTCACCCAAGGCCAGAGGGCTCCGTCACTCAAGGAGTGTATGGCTTAGCTGGAAAAATATGATACAAAAAGAAGGAAAATATTGCCATATCAATTTTGAAATACTATAATTCTTACTTTCTGCTCATGGATGATAGCACGTATTTTTTTAAATGTTGTGATGAAAATTGCATATAAAGATGGACATGATTCTTATAAAGCAGAACACAAATGCATGAATATTAATATTCTGCAAAGGGGTTACTCAAAGAAGTTACTATCTTTTTATTTCCAGGAGAAACTGTATTGGTAAAATCTCGACAACTGCTGTGGCTCTCTTTGTGGTGGTGGTGGTGGTGGTGGTGGGGGAACCAAAGGAGGGACCAGGAGGCTTTCACCTGAGCCCTGTGGGCAGCTCCTGAAGACAGCACAGGTGTGTGCGCTACTTACAGTGGGCGCCCGGGAAGGAAAGATGCAGCTTTCTGCCCTTCCGAGGTCAGAAGAGAGAAGCTCGGCCCTCCACCCTCTCTGTCTAACTAGGAGTCTCTTTCAACAAGTTTTCTCTTGAAGATATAATTTCAGCATAAATTATAGCATCTGCGACAGTAATGTCCAGAAGTATTTAAAGTGTGTAAACACTCGGGAGTTCTCAGTGTACACTGAAGAGATCAGCTGAGGTCCTCTTCAGATGGGGACTGTTCCCCATGCACTTTACTGGACCGCCCACGCCACCTCCAGCCGCCCACGCCCCACGCCCCACAGCCGGGGTACCTGAAGAGCTCCTCTGCAACCCTGGGGACCACCCCTACGTCCCCGTGCAGGTCGCGGCGTGCGGCAGGCGCGGGGCTGGCGGGCGGCCCCAGCATGGTGTAGCTCTTTCCGCTCCCCGAGGGCCCGGCGGCCATCACACACACGCTGTACCTGAAACCAAGACAGTCCAGGCAGGCCAAACACGGGCGGCATCAACCGCGCCACTGGGTGGTAAGAAAAAATCTTACTGGAAGAACTTCAACATAAATCGGGTTTTTTTCACCCTGTTATCTCAGTTCCTTGTAACTTAGGCTTTCCTTTAGCGACAACTATTTTTTGGCTATTTTATGATACCATATTGGGTTAAATTATACTCACATTTGCATGCACACAGCACCCATTTCATCCAATTCCCTTCCTCCTGCTCCTTTGGAATTCACTCTCTGGGGCCAGTTCATGGTTTGCCTGGAGCCCCTGACCTTAGCAAATCCCCCCTAAATTCAAATATGTCCATTTTAATTTTTTTTTTTTTTTTACATGGGCAGGCACCAGGAATCGAACCCGGGTCCTCGGGCACATGAGGCAAGCGTTCTTACCTGCTGAGCCACCGTGGCCCGCCCTCCATTTTAATTTTTAATGTCATATTGAAATTGCTTCATATAATTTGTCTTCATAATATCAAAGTTACTAAATGCATATTAAGTGATATAAAAGTCTGCATATTTTCTTCTGATGCTCCCAAAACATGTTTTTTTCTCAGTTACATGTAGAACTAATTGCTAGCATTGCTTACTGTGCTTATACTTAAGATTATAACATATATTTTTATACTTTGTTGTTCCAAAGGGAATTTGGAGTCTTCCAAGTCAATCAGAATTTGCTAGAATCTTCTAGTGACACGTATTAACTGGTACCTCGCAATTCTACAATTTGGAATTATTTGTGTTCCTCTGATCCCAAAGCATAAGAGGGCTAAATATTCTTCCAGATGTTTTGTTTAGCCCAAAATATCAGTGGGAAGATGGGAAAGGCTTGAAAGAACACTTGAAGTGAGTTTATGATACAAAGTAGCATTCTTTCCATGATTTCCTTGCCTTAAAGGTCCAGGTCAGCCTGGCCGGCAGCCCACAGCTGGTTCGGGCAGGTCATCACCTGGGGTGGGGGGGGGCAGCCCACGCAGAGGCCCCTCCCCCAGTACCGATGGCATCCGTCAACCCCCACCTCCCCACAGCGACCCAGCCGCAGGAAGGCTATTGCTTCCTCGAAGGGCTTTGAGGAAGCCTGGCAGTGGGCGCAGGTCTCACTGGGGGTCCTCGGGGTGGGCGGGAGGTAGCCTAGGCCAGAAGCCGGGCCCCTCGCGCCCGGGACCACCAGGCCCCGCCTTCGTTTCTCCTTGGAGGTGTTTATAACACCTCTGCCACACCCAGGTCCCGCGCCCTCCCTGAGTCAACGCATGTGTGCGCGCGTGTGCGTGCGTGTGTGGCGCTCCTCCCCCTGCAGAAATAATAAATGAGCCCTTCGGACTCCTTCAACCCCCTCGGGAGCACCTGGGAAGGAAGTTTGGGGCTTGAAGGTGCGTGGGTCGCTCTGTCCC
>PVIY010036005.1:0-25825 GCA_004026745.1 Myrmecophaga tridactyla
CTGCACATGTCAGGTGGGTGCATTTTGGTTAGATCCACTCTCAGTTCTCAAGCGGGCCCCACTTGCCCCAAGTTCTGTGGCCACTTGCCTCGGCCTCCCTCACACAGCATCGGGCTCCTCCTGGGGCCTGTGTCCTGTGTCTGAATCTCCCTCACTGGTGGGGATGCGGCCAGAGCAGGTTAAGGCTCACCTGGCTGGGGGTGGCCTCACCCTAATTGGGTGCTCCAGGATCCCATTTATAAATGGGTTCCCACCCAGGGGACAGCTCAGGACTTGGACTGGGTGAGGGGGGGCTCATGGTTCAATCACTGCAGGTGGGAAGCATAGTGCGGCCGGATTTTGTCTTGCATGATGGGGACAGGAGTGGGGGCGAGAGAGGTGTGTGTGGACTGGAAGGGAGAAAAGAGCCAACTCGGAAGCGCTTTTCCAGGAGGCACACCCCCTACTACCCTGGCCAAGGTGCTGAAGGACAATCTCAGGCTATACCTGAACTTTGGGACTCCATCATTTTGTTGTCTTTTCAGAATCCCACTTCTGATTTGAGGTTTGGCTGGTAATGGTGAACCAGCAGGTGCTGTACATTCTCTTCCTGGCAGGTGAGCTGATGGCCAGGGGCTTTCCCACCTGCTTCTGTGATTTCCTTTGCTTTGCCTTTGTGTTTAATTTCCTCCCCACTGGTCAGAAGTAGGTGGAAGGAGTCACTGAGCATTCTGAGGTGGCTCTGTGGGGTTTAGGGAAGGGAACGGCCACTCTCGGGGACCATCACTGGGCTGCTGTGTGTGTGTGTAAGTACAGCTGTGCAGTCAGGTCTTTCTCAGAGCTGGGAAGTGAGGCCGAGGGCTGTGCACTTGCACGGTTCTAGGACTGCTGTAAAGTGCGGTTCCCAGAGTTGAATGATGTGATTGGGGGCCCGTGCACATGTGTGGGCCTGGGAGTGCTATGAATGGATGCACTGAGCTCCAGGAGGGCAGGGTGAGGCTGTGGACAGTGTGGGCAGGGTGCGGTGGTAGCCTAGGTATGGAGGTTAGTGCCTGCAACCTTTATGCACTGGCAACAGCCTGCAGGGAACAGGGAGGGGGAGGTAATGCTCGGGAGGGGTGCAGGAGAGGTGGGTTGGCTGCACTTGGGGTGGGGGTTGGGGGCAGGTATGTGCACTGGGGGCTGGTGGGGTGGGAGAACATGGAACGTGGGGAATGGGAGTGGGTGATGAGGTTTAGTCGTGTGAGGTGTGGGGTGATTCGGTCACGGGGCTGCACTGGTGAGGGTAGCGTGCCCAAGGAATGCGGCCTGGCTTACTTCCTAGCCCCGGGCTCCCATCCGTGCACTCCCGTGGGCTTTGCGCCTCTGCTCCAGGGTCCAGCCCTTCTGCCTCTCAGTTCCTTGACCTCTGCAACCAGGGCTGCTGCATGTGGTGCAGAAGGCTCTCCCAGGTCAGCTGCACTTCCAAATCACCATCTCAATCACCCTCCTGTCCCTTCTCTAACTTTTCCACGGAGCAGGGCTAATCTTGAGCTACTCTAGTTGGCCATCTTCCTGGAAGTCTCTCTTTGATTCTTTTATAGGTAATAGTTGGAAGTCAAGGGATATCAATACAAACTGACAAGTCAAAAAGTAAAATGGGACCTAAAAGCAACAGAATATGTAGAAGTACAAAAGTAACTTCTTGACCACAAGTAACATAGTTTCCTAACCAAAAGAAAATTTTAAAGCAAAAGAGCAAAGAAAGCACACAATGTGGGGAAACACAGCAAATTATTATGTACATAGTAATTCCATATAAAATGATATGACAGAAGAAATAAATGTGGATGTTCTTAACTCATTCGTGAAATGAAAATATTTCCAATTTAACTAGCAAAGCAAGACCAGATATATTTTGCATGCAAGAGAAAGGCTAAAAATAAGTGGTTGAGAAAACGGAAACAAAAAGAAAACAAGAAATAATGGTAATATTTACTTTGGAAACTCTGGTAGATGTCATTTAACTTATTTTCTGTGCAAAACCATTATATTCACAAACACATTTCCAGCATAGTAAAAATATGTGTTACTTAACTTTTGGGTAAGTAACCCTAGATAGAAAGTGATATGGGAAAGCTCACATAGAGGATGAAAATATGGAGTTGAGTCCCTGCTGTGCCAATTGGTATCTCTAAGACCGACTAAATCACTTAAATTTCTTTGAGACCCAGTTTCCTTCTATGTATAAGTTGGGTGTGATATCACTCACAGCCAAGTTTGTATTAGAGTAGAGTACTCTTTAAATGTAGGAAACTCACTATGCTAGCAGACAAAAATCTATGAATTTGAAGAAATATGTAAATTGATAACTTTATTTTCATATTAGTTATTAACTTCTAGATCTTGCACATGATAAAACACAATGGACATTTGTTATCTTGATTCCTGTCATAAAGTATTGCCACTGTCAAGATTATGGGCTAATGACTTTTTTGCAAAGCTGGCCTAGAAGATTTTGTTCTTTCGGTTTGGGGTGCCAAAGTTTCCTGGAAAGAGGAAGAGAAGGAGGCAGGGGATGAGTTCATGATCATAAGAAGACCTAAGGTGCTGTTGAAGCATAATTTTCTGAAAGTTAAAAACATGGCTCTCAAACAAATATAAAACGAGTGCATGCCAAAAATTTTATTCAACTCAGTAATTAATGGACAGAACCAGTAAGAAGATAAGTCTGATTCAAAGGAGAATTCAAAGAAAAGAGATTTATATAGTCAGTAAAACACTGCTGATGTGAATTTGCTAATTGATATAAAACTGGTTAATGTTTTACAGAGCAATACAATTGTAACCTTTGGAATTTATTTTCTATTTGACAGAAATCTACGAGTTAAGGTGCTTCTCAGTGTCTGTACACTAATCAAATGATAACAATGTAAAATAAAGATACACTCTTCTAGATAATTTAATCTCCTGTGAAACAAGGAAATGACATGCCACCTACCATTTTTATCTTATGTGTCATTTGGGATCTCTGGGAAGCAGGCACTGAGTGCAACTTGGTTATTGGGGTGTAAGGTTGTGAAAGATATAGGGATAGAAAGCAGAACCAAGCAGGGAAAATTTCCAGACTGTAATGCAAACACGTATGAAAGGAAAGAGGGAAGAAAATAGTGTTGAGCAGGGAGAGCCTTAGACTAAGATGTAAATCTGACCAACTGTGGACAACCCAAGAGAGCTCCAAGGCCAAGATTATACATTAATAGACAGTCTCCTTACTCTTGTGAAGACTATTTCTGTAGCAGAGAAGCTAAGCCTACCTACAGTTATGCCTAAGAGTGACTTCCAGAAAATCTCTTTTGTTGCTCAGATGTGGCCTCTCTCTCTCTAAGTCCAACTCTGAAGTAAAATCCTTATCCTCCTCACTATTTGGGACATGACATCCAGGTGTGAACATCTCCTGGCAACATGGGACATGACTCCCTGGGATGAGCTTGGCCCTGCTCCATGGGATTGACTATGCCATCCTGACCAAAAGGGGGGAACGAAATGTAACAAAATAAGGTATCAGTGGCTGAGAGAGTTCCTGTAGAGTCAAGAGGCTATTCTGGAGACTACTCTTATGCTAGCTTCAGCTAGATATTGCTAATTACCAGGGTTTGCCAAACCTCAACCAAAACCATTCCTGCTAACCCTAAAGAACACCTAGGGCTCTATCTGAGATTTTACAAAAGTTTCACACACTGAGATTACTCTCCAGAAACCTACAACCTCCATATGGACTTAGACCAGATAAGTCCTGAAATCCAGAAGGGCCAGCCACTCCAAAAACATCAACCAGCTCCATGCCCCTACCCTGTAGTGTAAACACCCCTTCCCAATATGAAAAAGTTAGAATGGGCATAGCCCAAATACCCCTAAAGATTGGGAGAAGGATCAAAGAAGAAGGAGGGCTTAAAACAGAGAAGATAGGATTTAACAAATGGGTAGACTGCTGAATTATTATACTGATATTTCTTTCAGTCTCCAGTGTCTTGGAGCAGCTAGAAGGAAAAGCCTAAGATTATGGAAGTGTAAACGATATTAAACTCTGAAATCTGTTCTATAACTACTTATTACAATGTACTTTGTAATTTATTGCTTTTCAGTATTTATGTTATATTTCACAATAAAAGAAATTTAAGAAAAAAAAAAAAAGAAAAAGGCAGTCTTGCATTGGGCAAAAACTCATCATGCTGTTAATGACTGGAGACTTCCCAGGAAGACCATGGTTCAGACTGAAAGCTGGGGTGGATCCTGTAGACATTGCAGCCATAGGCTGCCAGCTAACTGCACTCTTTACAATTCAATAGTAAATTCTTTCTTGAAGGGAGAGCCAAGCAGCACACCTCCAAAGCTGCCACAATGTGTCTCTTGCATCACCTGGCTCCACTTGTACATATGTGATTGAGAAGCAGCTTCTCCAGGGCTTCTGTGGGATCTTCACTCAAGGGGGTACTTGAAAGAGGGAAGCTGTGGAATGAACTATGGCCCCTGTTATTGCTACTGGTTCCAGGGCCACAACTTACAATCATCTCCCTCCACCACTATCCCCTCTAAATTTTCCTTGTCTTCAGCTCTCACTTCTGCTGGTCTTGGTGGCTCCCTTGAAGGTGAGAACCAAACCCTCATTTCTGAGGGGACTGGTAACCATAACTCCTGTCACCATTGCTGTATTTGACCATTTACAGTCATAGTTGGGAGTGGAATATCAAGAGTTGCCCAAGTGGGTCACTTAAGTGATTCCTGAGAGCTCCACCACCTCCTGTTGAGCAGACTCACTTATTTCTGTCAAGATGATGACTCATTTTGTCACCTGCTGGTCTCCAAACACAAGAAACAAAATGTGTCCAGGTAACAGCCATATCTTTTCATTCAATGGGAACTTTGTTGTTTCTCTTGGAAAGAGTATGCCCCCTTTGGTACTTTTAACCCTGCAGAGCACAGAGTAGAAGGAACTGGAGGACAAAATCCCCCCACGGATCATGGAGAATGATGGTGAGTGAGCCACTACCAATTCTACCCTTTGGTTCTTGGGTGCTTGTCTTCCTCCTATTGGAGACAGTGCCATTTAGAGGTCTCTGATTCAGCCCCCATATGTATATCCTGGAATATGGCACCTCATCCTTGCAGAGTATTATTATTGAGCTGGCATTTCAGCTATGCCTTTTGCAGGCCTTCCAATCCTCTGCTATGCTTTTGGATGGTGTGGTATAGTGAAGTGGGTCTCCTGATTGGATGCACTTCATTAAGCACTTCATTAAGCCCCCAAGTGTGATGCTAGCTGAGGCTCTGTGGGCAGGAAGGGCAATCCTGGTTGGAATAAGTTTTTATTACTGTATCAACAAATTGTTGGCCTTTCTAGGATGGAAGAGGACCAATATTATAAACTTGCCACTAAGAAGCTGGTTGGTTTCCTCAAGGAATAGTGCCACACTGGGGCTCAGGGATGGTTTCTATTGCCTGTATTTAGAGGCAGCAGATGGATCAGCCTTGATAAGTAGGAGTCCATAATGTTAGGTCCATGTGTGATGTCTATCTCTGCCACTATGGCCACTCCACATTTATCTCCATCTTGCCATTCCTGGGGTGGTTGATGATAAAGGTTGGCTAATGTCAACAAGCTCAATCATTTTGTTGATTTAGCTGATCAGTGCTTCCTTCTGGTGAGCATGACATGCAGTTCAAAGAAGTTCTACACTCTGAGACCATTTCCATATATACATCCACATGACTCTATCACAGAACTTTTGGTCTCCAATCTTCCCGGTCCCCAACACAACCAGCCAAGTCATTCACCACTGCCCATGAATCCATATATATTTCCATCCTGGGCCACTTTTCCTTGCACACAAAGTGCATAGCAAGGTGCACTGCTCAAAGTTCTGCCCCTGGGACTGTAAAGAACCCTGCTCTAATCTCTTCTAAGCATAAGGCCCTTTTATTAGCACTAGTTGCAATCAGGCACCAGAAAGCAAAAACACCTGCTCTCACTAGATTCTTCATGGCAGGGAATTTTGATCTCTAAATCAAGAAAGTGTTATTACTATGTATTGGAATAGAGGAAAAACTACGTATGTCAGCTTCTTTTCCTTGTAGTATAAGCAGGGACTTTTATTATAGCTAAAGTTGGTTTTAGAAATGATTGCCAAAGCCCTCTCATTTACATGGGAGGAAACCAAAGCCCAGAGATATTACATAACTTTCCTCGAGTGATAATATCAGCAACAGTTATTATTGAATACTTATAGGCTGGCCCATTAGATATCTAATATAATGTTATTGTCCCAGCAGCTTACTATCTGATGAGGTGGTTTATTAGCCCCATTTTATGGATGAGGAAACAGAGGCATGGAAATCATATGCAGTTTGCCTGAGTGGTGGCTTCAGCATGTGGATGGGTCTGACTCCAAAGCCCACATGTGCTTTTTTTAGCCACAGTGCTGCTCTGAGCCATTCTACAACCAGGTCGTTGCTCTTTGCAGCCCTTGTGCCTCCACCTCTTTCAGTAGCTGCAGCTAGAGTTAAGGGAATTTATTTGTAATTTACTAAATAGATCCTTCAGGGGCCTGAGAGCAAATACCTGAAAATGGCTACTACCTTCCTGTTGGTTGGGTCAGTTCCATAAAGTGGCAGAAAAACTTGGCAAATATCTCCAATATTAAAGCAGTGCAAGAATGATTAAGGAAAATGTTTTGCCATGCCAATTTTCTGGCTTTGTTTGGGACCAAATCACTGGACTAGATAATGCATAACATTAAAAAAAAAATAGAATTAGGTTTTAGAGAAAGTTTTGAAACTTACCATAAAACTTGAATTCAAACTTGTTTTACATAAACTGAGTCTAAGAGAGAAGAAATTTTGTTGTTCCTTAATAGGCTAGATCTATGGCATTAATGCTTATAGAAATTTCTTTGTTGGGCTCATTTATCAAGGGGAAAAAAACCCTAAACAACTTAAGCAGGTCTTAAACAAACATTGTTAGTATTCAACCTACACACAAACATTTCAATTCAACAGCTGTCTGAGTACCTTCTGTGAGAAAGGCCTCTCTGTTAACTGACAAATGGAGATCCCAGTTGAACACCATTTCTATCACTGAATCTCTGGCATCTACCACGATGCCTGGTGCATAGCATATATTCCATAAGTGGTAACTTTTAGTATTCTCCACTGCTTCCTCTTCTGTCCACTCCCCCCTCCCCCATCAAATATCCCAGAGTCCAAAAGAAGAGGAACACTGCTCAAAATGGTCTCTTAGTATTTTACCATAGCTTTGTTTGGGCTTAACACTGCTAATAACTGCCAATCCTGATGCAATAAAGAAGTAGGCCACAGAAAAAAGAACCACCTGCCAGACAGATGGAGAAACTGTGCTTCCTCCTTTTCTAGTGATTATCATTTCACCTTCTCATAAAGTATGAGAGGGAGAAAGAGGGAAAATTTGCAGGACCTTCAAAAAGGAGTGTACTAACTATTGGCTGTTCAGAACTGTGCGGTCAGAATAGAAGGCCCTGGGAGAATAACTCTGAAAATAGAGAAAGGGGAAGGGAAATTAACTCCTGGCCTGCCTCCAGTTCATTTAAATATTGATCAGAGCTCAGCAGAGCAGGATGAGAGAAACATTGGCAGGAGGCCATGCTGCAGCTAATTAGAGAACCTCAGGTGTCCTTATAATGGTGCTGTTTTAGATTGTGGCTAGGGGATGGGTGCTCCACATAAATAGAAGGCCATTTCAGGACTCCCCAGCTGCAGTCAGCAAGCTCTCTGTGTGTTTTGGCGTCCACAAGTTTTCAGGCTGCAGCTGGAAGAGAGCCTGCAGCAGCTCCTTTCTGTTCTTTCATTGTTCACAGGACAGCCATTCATAGGATTCATGGAGCACTCTGTTCTGTGGCCAAATGCCACGTAAAAGGTGTCCTTAGAGCTCATCCTGGGAGCCCATGCTGGAGCCTGCCTCAGGGCTCCATGCTTTAGGCTGTCCTCACGAACCACCTGGTAGGGCCCCACCCTTAACCCAGGCTTGAGTCAGATGCTAACTGATAATCATGTTTTGGGAACTCTTAGCAAGGAGAGGAAATATATACAGCTTTAAAACAATTTGGGAATTGGCTGAGGGCAGAGGAAGATAAATAAAAAGGGTCTTTAAAAGAGCAGGCTATATTTTGGGTGTGACAGATATTCAATAACACTTGAATCTAGGGATCTTATTTTTTTTTCTATTTTTTTAGAAGATTTATTGGTAAACAATTTCTTGATTATATATATTTAAACTTTTTTTGTAGAGTGTAACATATATACAAAGCAAATAAATAAAAAAGCAATAGTTTTCAAAGTACTCTTCAACAAGTAGTTGCAGGACAGATCCCAGAGTTTGTCATGGGCTACCATACCATCCTCTCACATTTTTCCTTCTAGCTGCTCCAGAATATAGGAGGCTAGAAGGTTTAAATATTTTTTAATCATCACAATTGACTTTTCTCTTTCTTATTTTGTGTGAAAAATAACATATATGCAAAAAGGCAATAAATTTCAAAGCACAACACCACAATTAGTTGTAGGACATATTTCAGAGTTTGACATGTTACAATTCCACAATTTTAGGTTTTTACTTCTAGTTGCTCTAAGATACTGGAGACTAAAAGAGATATCAATTTAATGATTCAATGTTCATATTCATTTGCTAATCCTATCTTCTCTGTATAACTCCCCCATCACCTTTGATCTTTCCATCCCTCTCTTTAGGGGTGTTTGGGCTATGACCATTCTAACTTTTTCAAGTTGAAAGGAGCTGTCAATAATATGGGGTAGGGAGATAAAACTAGCTGATGTTCTAGAGCGATTGGGCCCTCTAGGTTTCAGGACTTATCTGGTCCAGGGACCCATCTGGAGGTTGTAGGTTTCTGGAAAGTTACGCTAGTGCATGGAACCCTTGTGGAATCTTATATATTGCCCTAGGTGTTCTTTAGGATTGGCTGGAATGGTCCTGGTTGGGGGTTGGCAGGTTATGATAGGTAGTAAGATCTAACTGAAGCTTGCTTAAGAGCAACCTCCAGAGTATCCTGTTGACTCTATTTGTGCTCTCTCTGCTGCTAATACTTTATTAGTTGCACTTCCATTCCCCCTTTTGGCCAGGAAGGAATTGTTGATCCCAAAGTGCCAGGGCCAGATTCATCCCTGGGAGTCATCTCCCACATTGCCAGGGAGACTTTCACCCATGGATGTCATGTCCCATTTAGGCGGGAGGGCAATGATTTCACTTGCAGTGTTGGGCTTAGAGAGACTGAGGCCACATCTGAGCAACAAAAGAGGTCCTCCAGAAGTAACTCTAAGGCGTGCCAATAGGTAAGCTAAGCTTCTCCATTACATACATAAGCTTCACAAGAGTAAGCCTCCTGATCGAGGGCCTATTGATTTGGGTGTCCCTAAAGTTGGACACAGTACCAGGGGATTCTCTGATGGTAAGGTTGCCAATACTTTTTGATTATCTGCTTAATATACTCCATGATGTATCCAGGTATTACATTAATCTATACAGGATTAAATCACCACTTTCTTATTCTGGGCTCCCTGTATTTCAATTGTTCAAATGAGCTATACAGTGAGGTTGAGTTAGAGTATGCGCTCCAGAAAATTTCAGTTCCAGACCAAATAAACTTTTCTTCCTATGGTCTCAAAGAGTATGTGTGGTTCTAAAATATAGACAATGTCTTTCCTACCTCTGTCTTCTGAATTATTTTAACCCCAACCTGATCAGCTTCATTCTTATCTCTAAATATCAGGTTATATATATATATATAAATTATACACACACACACACACATATATTTATATAAAACAGCTTCTCAAAATCCAGAAATAATAATTACCACTCTGGACTTAATGTGTCTACTATAAAAGCTTACAGTCTAGGCCCTTGTTTTCTTACAAGCACTTTCTAAAGGAGACCATACTGTTGTTGTTCTTTTGTTTCTGGCTTGTTTTGCCTCACCAAATGTCCCACATGTTCATTCATATCATTGCATGCCTCACGACTTTGTTCCTTTTTGTAGCAGCACAACCTTCATTCATAAGTATACACCATCGTTCACCAACCTATTTCTTAGTCATTGCATCCTTCAGCCACCTGCATTCATCAGGCATCATGTATAAGGCCCAAAGTCCACAGTCCATCAACATTCTCAATTTTAGATAATTACATTGTTCCCAAGAGAAAGAAAACCAATAAACATACCCTTACGGATAGGAAATCTGCATCTCCTCTTAACTCTTGTCCCTCCCCCCATTATTTACCTCTGTGAAGTGCTGTGGTAGTGCTGATCTTTTCCTTTTGAATATAGCCCATAGCATGCAACAGTAGTTTTCCCCCGTACCCTGGTCTTAAACATTCTTTGTACAAGAATCACAACTTTGAAGTAATTCTTGAAAGAACTAATTTATATTTCTAGTGTTAATCAATGGGACACATAGGTCTATACAACTCCTTTCAATCTTGTTCATCTTCAATATGGTAATATTACCTATAGACCCACTAAAGAACCACCTTCACTTCTACCTATTCCCTTACACTGGAGTTCAACCTCATCAGCTAACCATTCACCCATCTCTAGCTTCTATGTATCTCTAAGTCCCCTGTGTTCTGTATTAAAAACCTCTAAGTATTTCTTTATGATGATCATAAGAGTGGAATCATACAGCATTTATCCTATCCTATTTATGTCTGGCTTATTTCACTCAGCATTATGTCCGCAAGGCTCATCCATATTGTCTTACTGATACATAATATTCCATCGTATGTATATACCACATTTTGTTGATCCATTTATCTGTTGATGGGCATTTGATTTGTTTCCATCTTTTGGTGATTGTGAATAATGCTGCTATGAACGTCGGTTTGCAAATGTCTGTTTTGTCATTGCTTTCAGCTCTTCTGGGTATATACCAAGTGGTGCTATTGATGGGTCATAGGGCAACTCGATATTTAGTTTACTAAGGAACTGCCAAACAGTCTTCCATAGTGGCTGCACCATTATACATTCCCACCAGCAGTGCATAACTGTCCCAGTTTCTCCACATCCTCTCCAACATTTATAGTTTCCTGTTTAATAGCAGCCATTCTTTTAAGTATGAGGTGGTATCTCATTGTAGTCTTTTTTTTTTTGTAAATTTGCATATGGGCAGGAGGCACCAGGGATCGAACTCCAGACCTCCAGCATGGCAGGTCGGAGCTCTGCCTGCTGAGCCATGGCAGCTGCCCTCTCATTGTAGTCTTGATCTGCATTTCCCTTTTAGCCAATGAAAATGAGCATCTCTTCATCTCTTCATGACTTTTGAGCCATTTGCATTTGATCTTCAGAAAAATGCCTATTCATATCTTTAGCCCATTATATAACTGGGTTGTTTGTTCTTTTGTTGTTGAGTTGTATGATTTCTTGGTATATACAGGATATCACACCTTTGTCCGTTATGTGATTTCCAAGTATTTTCTCCCATTGAGTTGGCTGCCTCTTCACCTTTTTGACAGTCTTTTGAGGTGCAGAGAATTTGATTTTGAGGAGTTCCCATTTATCTGTTTTTCCTTTGTTGCTTGTGTTTTGGGTGTAAAGGTTAGGAAGCTACCTACTATTACTAGGCCTTGAAGATGTTTTATTCTAGAAGCTTTATGGTGCTAGTTCTTATATTTAGGTGTTTGATCCACTTTGAGTTAATTTTCATGTAGGGTATAAGATAGGGGTCCTCTTTCATTCTTTTGGCTATAGATACTCAGTTCTTCCATGCCCAATTATTGAAAAGACTATTTTGTCCCAGTTTAGAGGATTTGGGGGCCTTGTCAAAAATCAGTTGACCATAGATTTGGTGGTCTATTTCTGCACTCTCGATTCTATTCCATTAGTTAATGCTTCTATCTTGGTGCAATACCACGCTGTTTTGACCATTGTGGCTTTATTATAGCATTTAAAGTCAGAGAGTATTAATCCTCCCACTTTGTTTTTCTTTTTTAGGATGCTTTTATGTATTCGGGGTCTCTTTCCCTGCTGGAGGAATTTGGTAACTAGCTTTTCCAAGTCTTCAAAGGAGGTTGTTGGAATTTTGATAGGTATTGTGTTGAATCTGTAGATCAATTTGGGTAGAATTGACATCTTAACTATATTTAGCCTCCCTATCCATGAGCAGCACAATGTCTTTCCACCTATTTAGATCTTCTTTGATTTCTTTTAGCAATGCTATGTAGTTTCCTGTGTACAAGTTCTTTACATCCCTAGTTAAGTTCACTCTTAAGTACTTGATACTTTTATTTGCTATTTTGAACGGAATTTTTTCCTTAACTGACTCCTCAGTTTTAGGTCATTGCTTGTGCATAGAAACATCCTGATTTTTGCATATTAATTTTATATCCTGCCACCTTGCTGAATTTGTTTATTAGTTCAAGTAACTTTGCTGTACATTTCTCAGGATCTTCCAAGTATAGTATCATATCATCTGCAAATAATGAGAGTTTTACTTCTTCCTTTCTAATTTGGATGCCTTTTATTTCTTTGTCCTGCCTGATTGCTCTAGCTAGAACTTCTGGCACAATGTTGAATAATAGTGGTGACAGTGGGCATCCTTATCTCATTTCTGATCTTAGGGGGACAGCTTTCAGTCTCTTTCCATTCAGTACAATACTGGTTATCAGTTTTTCACATATTCCCTTTATTATATTGAGGTGGTTACCTTTGATTCCTATCTTTTGGAATGTTTTTATCAGAAAAAGATGTTGAATTTTGTCAAATGGTTTTTCAGCATCAATTGAGATGATCATGTGATTTTTTCCCTTTTGATTTGTAATGTGCTGTGTTTTTTTATGTTTTAATTAATTTTTTTTAAAAAATACGACAATACAAACATTCTTAACATGCAGTCATTCTGTCCTACATATATAATCAGTAATTCACAATATCATCACATAGTTGCATATTCATCATCATGATTATTTCTTAGAACATTTGCATCAATTCAGAAAAAGAAATAAAAAGACAACAGAAAAAAATTCATACATACCATACCCCTTACCCCTCCCTTTCATTGATCACTAGCATTTCAATCTACTAAATTTATTTTAACATTTGTTCTCCCTATTATTTATCTGTATTCCATATATTTTACTTGCCTGTTGATAAGGTAGATAAAAGGAGCATCAGGCACAGGGTTTTCACAATCACAAGTCACATTGCAAAAGCAATATCATTATACAATCTTCTTCAAGAAACATGGCTACTGGAACACAGCTCTACATTTTCAGACAGTTTCCTCCAGCCTTTCCATTTACACCTTAACTAAAAATGTGATATCTATTTAATGTATAAGAATAACCTACAGGATAACCTCTTGACTCTGTTTGGAATCTCTCAGCCATTGACATTTTATTTTGTCTCATTTCACTCTTACCCCTTTTGGTCAAGAAGATTTTCTCAATTCCTTGATGCTGAGTCCCAGCTCATTCTAGGATTTCTGTCCCATGTTGCCAGGAAGGTCCACACCCCTGGGAGTCATGTCCCACATAGACAGGGGGGAGGGTGGTGAGTTTGCTTGTTGTGTTCACTGGAGAGAGAGGCCACATCTGAGCAACAAAGAGGTTCTCTTGGGGGTGACTCTTAAGCCTAATTTTAGGTAGGCTTGACCTATCTTTTGTGGGGTTAAGTTTCATATGAACAAACTCCAAGATTGGGGGCTCATGTTAATGTGCTGAATTATATTAATTGACTTTCTTGTGTTGAACCATCCTTACATTCCTGATATAAACCCCTCTTGGTCATGGTGTGTAATTCTTTAATGTGTTGTTGGATTCAATTTGCTAACATTTTATTGATAATTTTTGCGTCTATGTTCATTAGGGAGGTTGGTTTGTAGTTTTCTTTTCTTGTAGCATCTTTACCCAGTTTTAGTATTAAAATGATATTAGCTTCATAAAATGAGTTAGGTAGAGTTCCTTTTTCCTCATTTTTTTGGAAAAGTTGACCAAGATTGGTGTTAGTTCTTTTTGGAATATTTGATAAAATTCCCTGTGAAGCCACCTGGCCCTGGGCTTTTCTTTGTATGAAAATTTTAATGACTGATAGAATCTCTTTACTTGTGATTGGTTTGTTGAGATCTATTTCTTCCTGAGTCAGTGTAGCTTCTTTGTATGTCTCCAGGAATTTGTCCATTTCATCTAAGTTGTCTAGTTTGTTGGCATATAGTTGTTCATAGTATACTGTTATGATGTCTTTTATTTCTTCAGGGTCTGTGGTAATGCACCCCTTCTCATTTCTGATTTTGTTTATTTTCATCCTCTCTCTCTCTCTTTCTCTTTTTTTCAGTCTTGCTGGTGGCCCATGAATCTTATTGATTTTCTCAAAGGACCAACTTTTGTTGATTCTTTCTATTGCTTTTTTGTTCTCCCATTCATTGGTCTCTGCTTTCATCTTTGTTATTTCTCTTCTTCTATTTGCTTTGGGGTTAGTTTGCTGTTCTTCTCAAGTTCCTCCAGGTGAGCAGTTAAGTCTTCGAGTTTTGCTCTTTCTTGCCTTTTAACTTATCCTTTTCTTAGTAATAAAAGAGAAATGTTTGTAATTAAGGAGACATTAGTTTTCTGTCCTTTAAGAAGTGGGCTTTTTTATCTCTCTATTTTGCCTTTATATAACCCACCCTTAACATTTAAGATGATGGTGTGGAGTAGATTAAGTACAGCACATGATAGTGTGTTCCTGCACATTCACTTATAGCTTGCCATCTCCCCAAATCACATTTTTTATTCTTTTTGTTCAAAGAGGAATTGCATTATCTTGTCCTTGTTATGCTTACTTATGTTTTATTATGAGAGCCAGAGTATTTTAAAAACAAATTTACACACTATCAGAACAAATAATGGGTTAATTCAGGTTTGAATTTTGTTTCATCGATAGATGCAAACTTAGAAACATTGAAAAACCAAGTAATATTGGCCTAATAGAATTAAAAAAAATCTTAAGACACTTTTAGGAAATACAAATTCCTTTTTTTTTAAAAAAAATATCAAAAGCAACTATAGAAATTCAAAATGCAAAATGGTGCATTTAGTTAATATATGTGACCATCCTCCACTAAATGCTGCTTTTAAAAGTCCTGTATAAGGGTTAGAGCTCTGAAGCTATGAAAGTCAGCCCTGCCCCATACAGGAATTGTTTAAAAAGTTGAAAAGGGGCTCAGACTTCAACTAAAGATATGAATGAAGCTGATCTGGATAGGATTAAGGTAGATTAGAATACAGGGTGATATTGTCCATATTTTAAAACTTCAACTTCTGTGTGAGACCAAAGGGAGAGATGTTTATTTGGTGTGAAATTTATATTTTGGATAGTGCATTAACTAATTTAACTTCTATAGTCAGTTTAGTTGAACACAGTAAATACATGGAATCTTGAATATGGTGTAAGATCTTGTTGGTTTGTCCAGGTTAGTGTGATGCCCTGATATATCCCAGAGTAATTTGTGCAGTGAATAAAGAAGTTTTTGCAAAGTCCACTTGGAGGACTGGGGAGAAAGGAGGAAATATTCAACTTCCCCATTTGGAGAATTCCTGATATTCTTGCAAGCAGCAGGGACAACCACATCAATAGGCTGAGCCCTCAGTCATGGACTTAGAAACTTATTGCTGCAAAGCATAGGCTGAGCCTACTTACTATTATACTTAACAGTCATTGCTGGCTAATGCTTTTGTTGCTTAGATGTGGTCTCTCTGTCTAAGCCAACTCAGCTGGTGAACTCACTGCCCTTCCACTGTATGGGACATGACTCTCAGGGGTGTAAATCTCCCTAGCAAAATGGGATAACTCCTGGGATAAGCCAGGAGCCAGCATCATGGGATTGAGAAAGCCTTCTTGACCAAAAGGTGGACGAGAGAAATGAAACAAAATAAAGTTTCAGTGGCTGATAGATTTCAACAGAGTTGAGAGGTTATTATGAATTTTATTTGTATGCATTATATAGACATCCCTTTTTAGCTTATAGTGTATTGGAGTGGCTGGAGCGAAGTACCTGAAATAGTTGAACTGTGTTCCCGTAGCCTTGATTCTTGAAGACAATTGTATATATAGCTTTTACAGTGTGACTGTGTGATTGTGAAAACCTCGTATTTGATGCTCCTTTTATCCAGGGGACTGAAAGACGAGTAAATAAATAAATAAATAAATAATAGGGGGGATAAGGGGTAACATAAATTGGGGAGATTGAAATATTAGTGGTCAATGAGAGGGAGGGATAAGGGGTATGGGACGTATGAGTTTTTTCTTTTTATTTCTTTTTCTGAAGTGATGCAAATATTCTAAAAATGATCATGGTGATGAATATACAACTATATGATGATATTGTGAGACATTGACTGTACACTATGTATGGACTGTATGTGTGCCAAAATTTATCAATAAAAAAATTTTTTTTTAAAGGTGGTGGTGGTGGGGAAGTCCTGCAGTAGTTTAGTTGCTATCTTTTCAAAGTCAAAAGGAACCCGAACTGTTGAATTATCCTATAAATGTGCAGCTATCATTTGTTATGTATTCATTTACTCAATTCTTCAGTAAGCATTCAAGTGTGAATTATAGGCAAGTTATATCATTTGAGGCAGTCTCTTACCCTTTTGATTTTTTTGTGTGTGTCCCACTATTGTTGAGACATAATTCCCATACCATGTAATTCAGCCATTTGAAGTATATAATTGAATAGTTTTTAGTATATTCACAGAGTTGTGTATTTTTGTCCCCTCAAATTACCTTTTGATTTTAAAGTTGTTTTCTCTAGCCACACATGTTGATTTCTCCATATTTTTGGAAGGGATATGCTAGATTTTTCACTTAACATTTTGAAATGCCTAATCAGCATCATTGACTATTAAAATTAAACCCTCTTAAATGCTATTTCAATTCTTTTTTCCCCAATCCCTGAATTTAATTCTTCATATGACTACAATACACACATCAAAATCATGAAATTAAGATCAACACATTACTGCTATCTAATTCAGTTTCCATTCAAGCTCCATCAATTGTCTCAGTAATGTACTTGGTAGCAAAATGATCCATTCTAGGATTGTATGTTACATTTCTGTCATGTCTGTTTAGCCTCCCAGGGTTTGAAACAGTTCTTCAACCTTTTCCTGATTTTCATGTTCTTTCTGCTTTTGAAGAGTATGGGTCAATTATTTTGTAGAACATGTTGCAATTTGTGTTTCTCTGATGTTTCTCATGATTTGATTTAGGAAATGCATTTTTGGAGGAATATCACAGAAGTGATGCTGTGTGTTTCTTGTTGCATCCTATCAGATGACATACAACTTCCATATGTCCCATTACTTGATTAAGATGATGTCTATCAGATTTCTCCACTGTAGAGTCATTTTTTCCCTTCATTAATTCCCAATAGTTTCAACATCCATTGCTGTTTCTTTGAGGAATTATTACTATAATGGTTGTCAAATGGTTTCTAATTCCATCATTCCTTTAACATTTATTAATTAGCTGCAGGGAAGAACTTTCTTTTCTATCCATTTATTTAGGGGAAGAAAAGAAACATATCACTATGGGTTTCAGGACTCCTATTTTACTGAAAAGTTTACAATCTATTATTTAATTGTTTATTTTGATTCGCATATTGTCCAAGATTTAGCTGGTGGGAGACCGTCAAGCTGGCTTCTGTGTCCCTTTGACATGTCTTCATCATTCTTTAGGCACATCCTGTATTTTTCCTGGCCCAGGCCTGGAATTAGTCATCTGTTCAAAGAGCCCTTGCTCTTTTTGATGGAGAATGGTAAAATTTAGAAACCAAGATCTAAGCACCTGATTATTCACTGCTATTGGGGTATTGCTGATTCCATTTTTCTCAATAAGCAGGGTTAGGGAATATATATATAAATGTGTCACACACATACACATCTAAATTTATTTCTATATCCATCCATCCATCCATCCATCCATCCATCCATCCATCCATCCATCCATCATGTCTGTCTACCTATCTACCTACTGGTCATCATCTTCATCATATCTGTCTAACATTTATCTATTATATATCTCTCTACATAATACATACATGCACACACACATATATACATATATACAAATGTGTGTGTGCATAAAATGAGTTCACACTAATACTTCCAATTCCAATCCACTATCACAAGTTTCATTCATTTTTACCTTTTCATATTAGTAACTTCTTTTTCCAAGAGTGGGAAACCTGGCTTCCATTATTCCCTATAATATTTACCTATTTACCAATTCTGCCTGTGTGAAATCAAACTCCTGTTGTCATCATCACTCTGCCCCCACCACCTGTTGGTGCATAAATGCCTACCTTGCTCAAACTCAAAGCTCAATTGTGGGCTCAATTATTCAGGAAGGAAGAAAGCAAGGAAGAAAAGACAATTTTATATAGTAACTAGGAACATACATTTGGAGGGTGCTTTATCCTTTAAAAATTGTTATATTTTCATTTGCTTTTTCACAGATGTAATTCTTCCTCCCTGCCCACGGAGTCCACTATCAATTCTGACTGAATATCTTTATACACAGCTAAGAATAAAACAAAGTATCAAGGAAAGGAGTAAAATAAACTAAAATTTGTAGGAGGTCTGGGACCATGTCTGATTTTGCTCACTAACACATTGCCACTGCCTGGCATAGTGCCTGACACATAACAGTGCTCAGATATTTGATGAATAAGTGAATGAGTACTGCAGTGGATATCTCCCAGTGTTGTGGAAAATCAGGAAGGACATAAAAATTCTATAGAGGGTCTATTCAAAACCAGCAGGCTCTCTTTCCTCCCATGTCATTCTGGTACAATTGGGGTGTGGGTAGTTTGGCATCTATATTTTCAAAAAGTTACCCCAGTGATTGAGCCACTGAGAAGAAGGAAAAAATTAATATTATCTACTCTGAGCTGGGCACTTCATATATTTTATCTCATTTAATCTTGCTGACAAACTGTTAGGTATATATACATACATTTATAGATGAGCAAACAAATTAAGGGAAGTAACTTA
Source organism: Myrmecophaga tridactyla (assembly GCA_004026745.1). Taxonomy (NCBI): domain Eukaryota; kingdom Metazoa; phylum Chordata; class Mammalia; order Pilosa; family Myrmecophagidae; genus Myrmecophaga; species Myrmecophaga tridactyla. The sequence goes on from PVIY010036005.1 coordinate 19,028, forward strand.
CCTAAAGCCATGGCATACTTTGTTGGTGCTAGGATTCAACAGCGTATTACATCCTTTGATGCCTCAGGATTCCAAGATGTGCAAATAAAAACTGGGCCCCTCCCCCTGCACCAGTCAAAAATTTAAAAATCAAATAAAATACCCTCCATTCCCTTCAAAAAGCCCAGATATCTTTCCTTTTTTTCCTAAAAGCAGTTTTATTGAGATATATCATACAATCCATCCAAGTGTACACTCAATGGTTTTAGAACATTTTCATTACTTCAAAAAAGAAAAATCCCTCACCCCTTAGCAGTTACCTTTCAATCTCTCTATCCTTTAGCCCTAGTTAACCACTAATCTGTTTCTATAGATTGATTTTTATTTGCATTTTTAATAAACAGAATCATGCAATAGGTAGTACTTTGCATCTCACTTCTTTCACTTAGCATTATACTTTTTTGTTTAATACTATTATTAGTTTTTAATTAGAGAAATTGTAGGTTTACAGAAATGTCCTAAAAAGTTTACAGCATTCTCATATACCCCTGTATTTAGTTTGTTGAAGCTGCCAGAACTCAATATACCAGAAATGGAATGGCTTTTAAAAAGGGAGTTTAATAGTCACAAGTTTACAGTTCAAAGGCCATGAAAATGTCTAAATTAAGGTACCAACAAGAGATTGGTTACCTTCACTCAAGAATGTCTGATGTCATCTGGAATACCTCTATCAGCTGGGAAGGCATGTGGCTGGCATCTGCTGGTCCTTGTTTCTGGTTCATTGTTTCCAGCTTCAGATGTCAGTGGTTTCCTCTGTAAGCACCTACGGGGCATCACTTAGCTCTTCTAGAACAGAACTCTGGGTTCTGGCTTGCTCAGCATCTCATGGGAATGCACATGGCAACGTCTACTGGGCTCCAAGCATCTCTAAACACCTGTGTCTCTGTCAGCTCTGAAACAACTGTTGTCGAAGCATCTGCATCTAAGGTTTCTTCAAAATGTTTCCCCTTTTTAAAGGACTCCGATAAATTAATCAACACCCACCTTGAAAGGGCGGAGTCATATCTCCATCTAACTAAAAGGTCACATGCATAATTGGGAGTGTTACATCTCTGTGGAGCTATCAAAAGGGTTTGCACCCTACAATGTTGAATCAGGATTAAAGGGTATGGCTTTTCTGGGGTACACAACACTTTCAAACTGGCACACTGCCCTGTAGCTGATGTTTTGCATTAATATGGTACTTTTGTTACAACTGATGAAAGAATTAATTATAGTCCATAGTTTACATTATGTATATTTGTTTCCCATGTACCACCCTATTATTAACACCTTGTTAGTGTTATATATTTGTTATAATTCATGAGAGAATATTCTTATACTTGTACTATTAATCCCAGTCCATCATCCACAATGGGGTTCACTGTGTTATACAGTCCCATGTTTTACCTTCTAACTTTCATTCTAGTAACACACATGACCCCAAACTTCCTTTTTAACCACATTCACATACATACTTCAGCACTGTTAATTATACTCATAATAATGTGCTACTATTACCACCATTCATTTCCAAACCTTTATAGTCAAGATATTCTGTACAAATTAAGCATCTGCTCCCTGTTCTCTATTCCCAATCTATCCTCTGGTAACCTATATTCTAGATTCTAATGCTATAAGTTTGTTTATTCTAATTAGTTCATATCAGTGAAATCATACAGTATTGTCCTTTTCTGTCTTCCTTATTTCACTCAGCATAATGTTCTCAAGGTTCATCCATGTTGTTGCATGCAGCAGGACTTCATTCCCTTTATAGCTGAATAATATTCCATCGTATGTATATATCACATTTTGTTTAACCATTCACTGGTTGATAGGTAATTGGGTTGCTTCCATCTTTTGGCAATTGGAAATATGCTGCTATGAAAATTGGTATGCCCATATCTGCTCCAGTCCCTGCTTTCAATTCTTCTGGATATGTGGGTTTGTTGAGGCATATGATAATTCTATATTTAACTTCCTAATGAACTATCAAACTGTCTTCCACAGCAGCTGCACCATTTTACATTCTCATCAGCAATTAATGAATGTCCCTATTTTTTCGCATCCTTTCCAAAACTTGTAATTTTCTATTTTTTTTAACAGTAGCCATTCTAACAGGCATGAAATGATGTCTTATTGTGGTTTTGATTTGCATTTTCCCTAATAGCTAGTGATGTTGAGCATGTTTTCCATGCTTGGTAGCCATTTATATATCCTTTTTTGGAGAAATGTCTATTCAAGTCATTTGCCCAATTTTAATTGGGTTGGTTGTCTTTTTATTGTTGAATTGTAGGATTTCTTTACATATTCTGGATAGTAAACTCTTATTGGACATGTGGTTTCCAAATAAATTTTCCGATTGAGTAGGTTACTTTTCACTTTTATGGCAAAGTCTTGATGCACACATTTTGAGGCGGTCTCATTGATCTATTTTTCCTTTCATTACTTATGCTTTGGGTATAAATACTAAGAAACCATTGCTATTACAAGATCTTGAAGATGTTTCCCTACCTTTTCTTCTAGGAGTATTATAGTCCTGGTTCTTTTATTTAGCCTTTGATCCATTTTTGCTTGTTTATTTGTTTTGAAACTTATAGTTTATTATTTAGTCAACATTAACATGCAAAAATAAGCACTGAATACAAACCTCTATGATCTGGTTTTGTGTAAACTACAACGGTTCATGTGTTGGAAAGTCATTGGTAGTTATTTAGACTCAACTCTTAGTTTCTCTACTGAGCAGTATTTAGACTCTGAATTTATGGAACCATCCGGCAGGTCTTCTGCAGAAATGCCGAACAGTGGGTTTCCACATGAAAACATTATCAAAGCAAGAAATAAGGTGTTGTAGATGACGTGACACTGAATCCTATGCACAGACTAATTCAGCAGATGGACTTGCCATGAGGCAGACCAGGCCTGTCAGCAGCAGACAATGGGCAGCAGCAAAAGGATGACATCTTGGGACCATGCCACAAGCCGTCCAGGATAGCACCATACTCCCGGCTGAGGCCACCGTGGGTCTGGTGTGGGACCAGCCCCTTGTCTCTAAGTCTGGTAATTAGCAAAAAGGAGGAAAGCTCAAGAAACAATTGATTCTTTTTTTTTTTTTTTTTTACATAGGCAGGCACCGGGAATTGAACCCAGGTCTCTGGCATGGCAGGCAAGAACTCTGCCACTGAGCCATCATGGCCCACCCTGATTCCTATTTTTGAAATGTCCTAAGAGTTCTCCTCAGTGTCTAAGTCAGTCTTTAAAGAAAAGTTTCCTTGGAAAGGTGAAAGTATTGTTCAGAAGCATCTCAGATAGTTGGCTTAAGTTACAAAATCTTACCACTCCTCCACCTCCTTGGCTGTCAGGAACACCTCAGGGTTCACCAAGTCTTCAATGCCACTCTGCCAAGCCAGCCTCACCGGGATGTTGTAGTAGCTTCAGCACAGCAAGTGCTCCACAATCATGTGGTCCATGCGGTTCTGCTTCCACAGGCTGGTGGCTGCTGGCTGGTCGTTTCTGCACTCCTTGAGGTGCTCAATCCTGCGCCTGCAAGCATGGCTCTCTTAGTCCTTGGTCTGGATGGAGTCCACGATCTTCCTCTTGGGGACAGTGAACCTCTCCACTGTGCCATCCAGCAGGCTGGCCATGGAGTCCCCAGCAGGGCAGCCGCTCAAGTCTTCTCAAGCTTAGCCACCACCACAGTGAGGTGGCTTGTCTCATGGTTGATGTTTTTCTGAGCAGCCCTAAAGTGCTTATTCAGAGTCTCCTAGGACACCTTGAGGGTTATTGAGAGCTGAGCAGCTGACTCCTGAACCACCATCTTGAACTGGCCCAAACATTAGCTGAGTTATTTTTTATATATGGTATAAGGTAGGGGTCCTCTTTCATTTATTTGCGTATGGATATCCAGTTCTCCCAACATCATTTGTTGAGACTGTTCCCTCTCAGTTGAGTGGACTTGGCAGCTTTGTCAAAAATCAATTGGCCATAGATGTGAGGGTCTATTTCTGAACTGTCAATTCTATTCTATTGGTCAATATATCTATCCATCCTTATGCCAGTACCAAGCTGTTTTGACCACTGAGCTTTGTAGTAAGCTTTAAAATCAGGAAGTGTGAGTCCTCAACTTTTGCCCCATCTCTTCTAGGTTCTTCTCATCAGCATTCAAACAGATTCTAGTGTAGTACTTTTCAGTTTTCACATAAGGACCCCATTAGGGATCATGAGATTATTTAGTGAGTTGTGACCAATATTTTTAAAAGTATTTATCAGAGGCTGGTGAGACGGTGGCTCAGTGGCAGAATTCTTGCATGTCATGTTGGAGACCTGGGTTCGATTCCCGGTGCCTGCCCATGCAAAAAAAGAAAAAAAATATATATGTGTATTTATCAGAGTACTTCACATATAGGGAGTTTAATGCTCAGTGAAATATTTTTTTCTATACTATATCTCATTGAGTCTAAGATATAATTTTTTAAAAGAATTTTTGAACATTTCTGAGATTGGGATAGGGTAGACTTAAAATTGGGTGATATCTTTGTCCAGGTTGTAGTTGTGATGAAGCTGCCATTACCTGTGCATGTATGAACTGGGTTGTCTGTTAAGGTGGCATGACTGCATAACTGCAACCACTAGATAGTTTGGTCAGCAAAATATTTTTTTTGGAAAATTTAAAGAAGAAACACAAAGCCTGGTTGTTGTCTAAAAGCCTTCTATTGATCCTCTGCTAAGATCAAGATGGATGGCAACATCAAAACTTGAAGAATGCCTGTTGGTGGCTTAGAAGAAAATGCCGGAGACAATACTTGTGACACTGAATCAAAAAGTTGGCCTCAATGTAGTTTTAGGAATACCAATGCCAAAATATTCACCTCTGTTATAAAAATCAATGTAAAAAACAGCTCTAAAAGAGCTTTTAATACAAATAAAATGGCTTATAGTTTTGCTTTTCACATTTAGGTCTTTAATTTACCTGGAATTGATTTTTGTGGATAGTGAGATAGGAGTCCATTTTCTTTCTTTTCCATAGTAAAAAATCTGTCCTATCCCTACTACTGTGACATGTCACCTGTATTAAATGAAGTGTCCATATTTGTGGTTCTATTAACTTTCTACTTTTCAGTCCATGCCAATCCTCTTTCCATTTCCACTACTCAACCCAAACTGTTAGTGTTAAGGTTATCAGTCATTTCCCCATCAAATATAATGGACACTTTCTAATCCTTGGCTTATTTAACTCCTTAGTAGCATTCACTACAGCTAACCACTTCTATTCTGAAACGCTTTTTCTTGTCTTCTGCACCCTGCCCTCACCTGCTTTTCTTCCTTTGTTGGATGCTGTCATGGTCAGGGACATGTCAACTTGGCCAAGTTGTGGTACCTGTTTGTCTGGTTGGGCAAATGCTGGCCTGTCTGTTGCAATGAGGACATTTCATAGAATTAGATCATGATCACGTCAGCTGCATCCACAGCTGATTCCAATTGCAGTCAGCTAAAGGGTAGTGTCTTCTGCAATGAGTGATGCTTAATCTAATCATGGGAAGACTTTTAAAGAGGATTCAGAAGAGACAGGCTGGTGAGCCTCTCCTTTGGAGTTCATCCAGACCCTCCATCAGAGTTGTTGGCTTTACAGCCTGCACCGCGGATTTTGGACTCTACATTCCCATGGTCACGTGGGACACTTTTATAAATTTTATATTTGTGAGCGTTCCCTATTGATTCTGTTTCTCTAGAAAACCCTAACTAATACATTTTGGTACCAGGAGTGGTTCTTAAGAAACAGAATCTTAAAAATGGATTTTTATGAATAGTTTTCTACTCTGACTGGACTGAAAGACACTAAGGACTTTGATTCCCATAATCAGAATGACACTCCCAATCCATGGAGTGAGTTGGCAAAAGAGATAATCAAAATATCACCATTTGATTCTCCTAATGCTTCGCTTGTATGAAGCCAGGGTCGGGGGGATGATGTTTTTGACACCTTTACAGAGTTTTGTAGAAATAAGAGGTATAGAGATGTTGGTTGGTTGTTGTTAGATACACTGGCTACATTAAGGTGTGAAAGGGATGGGCTTAAGGCTTCAAATGAGAAGCTTAAGTGCTGTCTGAAAGATGTAGATGTTTCTATGAGTATCCTGAAGGAAAATCTTATTTCCTGTATATGTAGACTTGAGATTTCTGAAAATCAGATTCAGAATCTTGTTGTTAGAGTAGCAACTTTACAACATAAACTGAAACCTCAGTCTTGCATGGTGTCTGCCATTAAAGTGAGGGCATTGATTGGAAAGGAGTGGGACCCTGAAAAATGAGATGGTGACATATGGATTGATAATGACATCGGGGGTGAGGTTGAAACCCAAGGTCATGCTGAGTCTTCTCTAGATAACCCTGTAATAGTTTGCCCTGAGGACATAACTGCTCCACCTCCAGCCTGCCTTGAGGAGTTGGGCACCCAACCTCCTCCTGAAGGGATTAGCCCTAGAGTGATTAATCCTGTTTCACCAGATGTAACTGCAAATGAAGGCCCTGAAGCAAATGGCTTGGAAGATATTTCTAATTCTTTTCATGAACCACCCCCACCGCCCCTCATTTCTTCCAGACCCATAACTAGACTAAAGTCCCAACAGGTCCCTAAAGGTGAAATACAAAGTATCACACATGAGGAGGTATGTTATACTTCAAAAGAACTGTGAGTTTTCCAATTTATATAGACAGAAATCAGGGGAATATGTGTGGCAATGGATTTTAAGGGTGTGGGATAATGGTGGGAGGAATATAAGG
>PVIY010036006.1:0-25805 GCA_004026745.1 Myrmecophaga tridactyla
CGAGGGGCAGGCTGGGGTGTGGGCAGTGGATGAGGGGCAGGCTGGGATGTGGGCTGTGGGCGGTGGACAAGGGGCAGGCTGGGCTGTGGGCAGTGGACGAGGGGCAGGCTGAGAGAAGAGCTCCTGCTCACAGATCTGGGCCATGGGGTGGGACAGGCAGATAAAGGTAAACTCCGAGCAGGGGGAGCTGCAGAAAATCCTCACTGAGGTCTTTTTTATTCTGAATCGGTGTTTCATTTGATAATTTAATTATTTTTGTTCTGACATTGTTTTAGTTTGCTAAATGCAATACTACCAGAAGTGGATTGGCTTTTATAAAGGGGATGTATTTACACATTTACAGTTCCTCAGAAGAAAAGCAGCTGGCTTTCATCTGGGTTTCTGTTACATGGAAAGGCACATGGCGATGTCTGCTAACCGTCCCTCCAGGCTTCTGGTTCAAACAGCTTTCCTAGGGGTGTTTCCTCTCAGCATCTCCAAACTTCTGGGTCTGTGTCAGCTCTGAGTGCCAAGCTGAGGTGTGCTGGGTTCAGCACAGCTCCTAGAAGCTCAGTACAGCAAGGCATGTACCTTCTCGTGTAACAGAGAAATTCAGATGAAAGCTACCTGCTTTTTATCTGAAGAACTGTAAATTTGTAACTAAATAAATCCCCGTTATAAAAACTGGTCCATTTCTGGTGTATTGCATTCTGGCAGCTTTAGCAAACTAACACAGATTTTGGTACCAAAGGACTGGGGTGTTGTGTGTGCAAATAACAAACATGTTGGAATAGCTTTTTAAATGGATAAGAAGAGGATTCTGGAAGAATTGTGAGGAGCTTGACGAGAAAGCCTAGATTGCTTTGAAGAGAATGATGGTAGAAATATGAACTCTAAAGATAATTCCCCTGCAGATTGGAAGGAAGGTGACCCTTGTTTCAAAGTGACAGAAAGCTGGGCAAAATTGAGTCCTGAAGTTGGATAGAAGAGAGAAGTTGAATGTGGTGATCTGGGATAATTGACTGAAGAAATTTCTAAATGAAATGTTGAGGATGCAGCCTGGTTTCTCTTTGCAACTTATAGTAAAATATGACAAGAGAGGGACAGACTGAGGACTGAACTTTATTTGCAAAGTAAGTAGAAATTGATGGTCTAGAAGATTCTGAGCTTCCAGAAAGTGAGATCCCAGAGAATAGTGACCCACGTGAGGATTTAATCAAATATGGAACTAGCTAGCCATTACAGGAGAAGCCAGGAATGGTGACAGTTATCCATAGAGGATTTGTGGAAAGTCTTATTGTCAATAGTTTTGATCCCTGTATGCCACATGCTGAGTCAACAAATTTTTTGTATAAATGGAATCACTGCCAGTCTGGACTGAAAGGGACAGAAAATGGACAAATAGAAGGAAGAATAACCTCAGAGGCAGAGAACCATAGAAGCTAAAGTCTGAAGCCAAGAAACCTCAGGCCAGGAGAGCAGATCCACCTGTGCTTTTGGAGGGGGTGAGTTTGCTCTGGAGGCAGAGGGTGGGATCTTCCACTTTGATGTTCATGAAGAACATCATGAACACAGGCCTCAGAGAGGGTAAAACACAGACACTGTCTTATAAGGATGATAAATTTACTCTCAAAAGGTAGATTTTAAGGATTGTAAAGGAAAATCTCATATTTCTTGCTGACATGATGCCAGGTGCTGCTATGTTCACTTGTAGGGCTTCTTTTTGAGGCCAATGAGAGAAACTCTGAATACCATCCTCCCTCTGCCCCTCATTGGCCCACAAACCACATCCCCTCAAGGGCTGCTTAGCCCATGGAGGGTTGAAGGAGTGAAGGAAGAGGGCAGGGTCTACTCAATGTCCATGTGAATTCAATACTCCATTTCAAAGATTGGAAAGTAATCAGTTATTTGTTGGGGGTGTGGGTCCATAACCCAACATGATTTCATAGACACTGTCTCCTATTAGTTGACAGAATTTCTGTTTCCTCTGTTTTTGTGAGAGCTAGTGAAGAGAAAAATGAGCCAAAACGACCAGGGGACAGTTTTTTAATAGACTTGCACACCCACTCATGTGACAAGATGTTATTCTCCCTTCTCTAAGGGCCAGGCCTCTGATATCGCCTGAGGGGAGAGCATTATCTGCTGTTGTTTTAGTCTGCTAAATGCTGCTGGAATGCAATATACCAGAAATGGAATGACTTTTAAAAAAGGGAATTTATTTAAGCTACAAGTTTACAGTTCTAAGGCCGTAAAAATGTCCAAACTAAGGCATCCAGAAAAAGATACCTTGACTCAAGGAAGACCAAGGTCTGTCACATGGGAAGGTATGTGGTTGATATCTGCTGGTCCTTTTTCCCAATTCCATTGCTTCCAGCTTCTGGTGCCAGTAGTTTCCACTCTAAGTGTCTGTGGGCCTTCACTTAGCTCCTCCAGGACACAACTCTGGGTTCTTGCTTAACATCTCATGGGAAGACACATGGCAACATCTGCTGGGCTCTGCATCTCCAAACGTCTGTGTCTAGGCATGTGATCTCTGTGTTGGTGCACTATAAGCATCTTCACATGTCTGTGTCTCTGTCAGCTCTGAAGCAAATGTGTTTTTTCCAAAATGTCTCCCCTTTTAAAGGATTCCAGTAAAATAATCAAGACCTACGTTAATGGGTGGACTCACATCTCCATCTAATCTAAAGGTCACAGCCATAATTGGGCATATCACATCTCCATGGAAGCAATTTAATCAAAGTTTCCACCCAACCACATTGAATCAGGATTAAAGGACAGGCTTTTCTGGGATACACAAAACTTTCAAGCCAGCACAGCTGTCACCCAAAGCATTTGGGAGAGTACCAGGCACCCATTGCACCCTGACGTTTCAACAGTTATCACTGTTGTCATATAACTGTTGTCATCATCATTGCCTTCATTGTCAAGATCGTCAGATCATCATCATCTCCACTGTCATCATCATCATAGTCAGTCTCAACATCGTCACTATTATGATCATCGTCATCACCACCATCATCATCATCACCATGAGCAACATCATCATTGTCACCATCAGTGCTATCAAATACATCACCATTAGTAGTGTCTCACCGTGTCATCATTGTTATCATCACCATCATCGCCACCATCATTGCCATCATCACCATCATCACCACCATCATCGCCATCATCACCACCATCATCACCATCATCACCACCATCATCGCCATCATCACCATCATCACCACCATCATCGTCATCATCACCATCATCACCACCATCATTGCCATCATTGCCATCATCACCACCATCATCGCCATCATCAGCATCATCACCACCGTCATCACCATCATCACCACCATCATTGTCACAATCATCACAATCATCATTATCATCATCATCACCACTATCAACATCATTGTTGCTATCCTCATCACCACCATTATTGTCATCATCACCATCACTGTTATCATCATAATTATAATCACCATCAGTATCATATTCATCATCACCTCCGTTATCATGATCATCACCATCATTATCATCTTGGAGTCCCTCCTACCTCCGCCTTCACACCCTCACTTAGGTTCCATGCCTCTGCTGTGTGGTCACTAACCTGTGAGTGCTCTCAGTGCTCTTGTTCTTGAGTCTTTCCCTGACACCCACATTTACAAAGTCCCTTAGTGCTGAATGGTGCTCATGTAATAAAATCCCAATACAGAGAAAGGCCACAGAGCTCAGGTGAGCCTCTCTGCCTGGCAGCACACAGGTATGTGCAGGGTGGAGGCATCGGCTTCCACCTCACCGGGAGAGGGCAGGGTGGGGCACACAGGGAACCTCGCTGACCTCAGCCAGCAGCTCTTCTCAAGGCTCTTTATTTGTATCTTTTCTTTCTGCTGTCATAAAGTTGTAAATGTAAGGACAACATTTTGCTGAGTTTTGTGAGTGGTTTCAGCAAATTATCAAGCCTGAGGGTATGGGAGGAATCCCCAAGTACATGGTCAGTTGGTCCAATTGTGGAGGATTGAGGGGACCCCAGAACTCGCAACTGGACTCTGAAGAGAAGGTGGTGATTTAACCTTGGACCTGATCTACCTGTATATAGGGTGTGAGATTTACCTCGCAGAAGTCCACCCTGTCCTGCGGGAGCTCCACAAGCCCCTCTACATGGCACACCCAGGGCCTCCCTCCTCCTCTGATTGGAGGCTTGAACTGCTGATGTGCATCAGGCTGCCTGGTCTTGTGCATCGAGAAGGTCATTTATCTGGAAACCATGCCAAATGGACACCACGCCACCCTCCCCACACCAGGAACAATGCCTGTAGCGCCCAGAGACACAGCTTCACCTGGGCGCCTGTGCTGGTCTTCCCAACTCTTTCTGACACTCCCATTACTCACCAAGCCCAGTCTCTTGACAGCTCCTGAGCCCATCAGCTTTGCTTTCTCTATTGTCATAGATTTGTAAAATGCCACTGGGACTCGGGCCTGCGGCCTCTCTCTGCTCTTAGAACTCCACCAGTGATTTCGGGTCTCCTGCCACAGGAGGGGGTGCATGTCAGCACCTGCTTTTCACTCCTTCCATCCTGAAAATCCCGAGATGCATTTTTTAGCAGTCTTCTTTACTACTTTATTGCTCTGCTTTCTTGAGACTCTGTAACCAAGAAATTAACAAGTGATTATGCTAACAAGATCATGATATAGATGTTTTCTCTCTAGGCTGAAGAATAGGCAGAAGTTAATAACTGAACTTACAGAAACTCAACTAGTCTCTGTTGTGTGTACTTTCTGTTGTAATGGTCAGTTTCCGCTTGTCTCCACCCTGTGTAGACTTAATATTGAACTGGTAACAGCCCCAGTCCCCCTTTGTTTCAATCCATGAAAGCCCTGAACTCCTTAGACTCATGGAGTTTGCGCTGACAGGCCAGCTGCTTTCCTGCATCACATCTGGCAATAAGCTCTTTCTCTCTTTGACACCTGGTGTCATGGAATGGTTATTAGTGACCCGGCAGAATCCAATACCTTAGGTCAGGCTGCATTCTCATCACTGTGAGCTTCTTTCTAAACTTATCTAATTTATTCTTTCCCATTGGTGATTCTGTATTTTTCCATTGGACATAGAATGATTTTTTTTAATGAACAGCTCATTATTGTGGCTGTATTTGCCCATCACTTCATGTGTGGAGCCATCTAGAGCTTCTCAGTGGGCTTGGCCAGGGAAAACTCAGTCCTACGCTTCACTGCAGGAACAGAGAATACATGCAAAAGGGCCACAAAAACATTCAATTCCACATTGAAGAACTGCTCTTATAAAATGAAACTGCAGACTTCCAGTTTCAGCTCAGACATGTTGAGAGCTGAAGAGGAAAGAAACTCCCATACTTAAAATAGGCAGGAAATTAATGACATTTCATTGTCCCATCAGAGTACTGAGGTTACTGGACACACAGCCACCCCAAAGAGAGAGGGAACGGCCTGGAGACACAGGTATCATTAGCCAGGGATCACAGAGAAACAGAACCTATAGGGTATGCATAAATGTATACATTAGGAGATTTATCATGGGGAATTTGCTCACAATACCGTGGAGGCTGGCAAGTCCAAATTCTATGGGCAGGCTGCAAGCTGGAAACTCCAGTGAAGACCTACAATTGATTAGATGAGGACTTCCCCACACAGCTGATGGCAATCTCCTTTGTTGCTTGTAGATGCAATCAGCCATAGACACAGTCACCTGATTAGAAATGTAAATTCATCAACAATATGAGACAGTGATTGCTTGACCAAACTGCTAGACATAATCACCCAGCTGAGCTGACCCATGAGCTTCACCATCGCAGGACATTCATGGAAAAAACATGAAATCCAAATAAAATCTGAGCCTAGCTAATAGCAATACACCCATAGCAGCTTCTCAGCTGTGACGAACATCTATGTTTAATATGACATTAAGCAAGGGGGTGGGGGTGGGAACTGGGGGTGGGGGTGGGGACTGGGTATGGGGTAGAAGGAGATTCTGTACTATCCTCATAACTTTTCTGCAAATCTAAGATAATTCCAAAATAAATTTATTTAGAACAAACAAACTACAACAAACACAAATAAGTCATGAAGTTTTCTTTGGTCTCCAACTTTCCAAGCTTATTCACGATTCCTAAGTGACTCTGCTGGCTCTGCCTCCTGATTTGGCTGAACCCCAAACTGAACTTCAAGGTTCCAAGACTTTGTGTGAATCATTTGTAATTCAAAGTAAATGCAATTTAAGAGATTCCCAAAAAATCTGCAATTATAACATGTTCTTTCACACCAACTTGATGACTGGAAATGGGCTGTAATAATATTTATTTATGGGAAGTAGAACCCTCACAAAGAGTTAAGCCTTTTTTATACTTCTTTATACAAATAAATATAGACAAAATGTAGAGCTGTCTTCCAGTAGCCATGTTTCTTGAGGGTGATTGCATAATGATATAGCTTTTGTAATGTGACTGTGTGATTGTGAAAACCTTGTGTCCGATGCTCCTTTTATCTACCTTATCAACAGACAAGTAAAACATATGGAATAAAAATAAATAAATAATAGGGGGAACAAATGCTAACATAAGTAGATTGAAATGTTAGTGATCAATGAGGGGGAGGGGTAAGGGGTATGGTATGTATGAATAAAAAAATTAAATTAAATTAATTAAAGAAATTGCATTTATGGCTTAAAGGAATATGTCCCATAAATTGCACCAACAGAGTATGCAGTATTGTCCAGAACTGCAAGATTCCTAATTCCACTAATCTTGGTGGAGCCTGGGCAAAGGGCCCTCCACCAGGGCCTCTGTCCCCACATCTGCATGAGATGGGGGTATACTTGGAGCAGCAGTGAAACCATATTTGCAAAGGTGCAGTCTTTTGTGGACAGCAGGATTTCCTCCTTCCTTTTGCTCCAGCTCTGCCTGCACAGCCAGCCGCTTCTCCTTCCAGGCAGGCTGGCTTTGCTGCTGTCCCAGGCCTCTGTATGTCCTAGTTCTGTCCCCATCAGAGCCCAGGAAACACCTTGCTTCTCTTTTACACGCAGGTCTTGAGAAGGACTTAAGGAATTTTGCTGATGTTCAAAATTCTACAAACTCGGCAGCTTAAAATAAGCATGTATTCTCTCAGTGTTCTGAGACTGGAAGTCCAAAATCAAGACATCATCAGGATTGGTTCCTTCTGGAGGCCTGGAGGCCCTGTCTGTCCTTGCCTCTGTCTTCCTTCTGGCAGCCAGCAGTCCTCGCATTCCGTCAGTCCAGCCTCTGCCTCCATCACCATGAGGTTCCTGCGTGCAAGGCCCCCTCCTCTCCTTACAGAGACTCTGGTGGTTGAGCTGAGGGCCCTCCCTGCTCCATCAGCTTCATGTCAAGGTGGTCACACCTGCAACAACCTTGTTTCCAATTACAGCCCCATTCCCGGGACGGGGGTGAGGACTTGCATGGGGTTTTTAGGGGACATGACAACCCTCTCCAGCCACCTGCAAAAAGAGGTCACCTCTTGGTACCCACCAGGAGGTGTGGTTTCTCCTGCCACACCCAGACCCAGCCTCAGCTCTCACAATGGGAAGGCGACGTCTCAGTTTGCTCAGGCACAAAATGGGGACAGTGAATGTCGTAGTCGGCGCTAAGTCTAACCAGATGTCAAGTACTTGCATGCAGAAAATTACAGAACACTGCTAAAAGAAATAAAAAATGACCTAAATAGATGGAAAGATATTCTATGCTCATGGATAGGAGGGTTGAAAGTCATTAAGATGTCAGGTCTACCCAAATTGATCTATACATTCATGCAAAACCGATCAAAATCCCAACAACTTACTCTGAAGACTTGGGAAAGTAGTTATTAAATTTATTTGGAAGAGAAAGAGACCCCAAATTGCTAAAGATTTATATCTTAAAAAAGAAGAGCAAAGTGGGAGGACTGACACTTCCTGACTTTAAAGTTTACTATAAAGCCAGTGATCAAAACAGCATGGCACTGGCACAGATAGAAGTAGCAAACAATGGAATCAAATTGAGCATGCTCTGATAGACCACCAAATCTATGGACAACTGATCTTCAAAAGGCCCCCAAATCTTGGACCAAATAGTCTTTTCAATAAATGGACATGGGAGAACTGAATTTCAATAGCCAAAGAATGAAAGAGGACCCCTACCTTACACCCTATACAAAAATTAGTTCAAAATGGATTAAAGTCCTAAATGTAAGTAGAGCCAGTACCGTAAAACATCTACAAGAAAACAAAGGGAAATGTCTTCAAGATCTAGTAATAGGAGGTAGTTTCTGAAACTTTATACCTAAAGCACAAACAGCGAAAGAAAAAAATAAACTAATGGGAACTTCTTAAGATCAAGAGCTTCTGTGCCTCACTTTGTCAAAGAGGTGAAGAGGGAACCGACTCAATGGGAGAAAATATTTGGAAACCACATATTGGATAAAGGCTCGATATCCTTGTACATAAATAAATTATACAGCTCAACAACAAAAGAACAAATATCTCAATTAAATGGACAGGAGGTACAAATAAACACTTTTCTGAAGAGCAAATTCCAATGGCTAAAAAGCACATGAAAAAATGTTCATTTTCATTAACTTTTATAAAGAAAATACAAATCAAGATGACAATGAGATTTCACCTCATGCCTCTCCCAAAGCTCCTCCTCCCTGGCCTGCACCCCCAGCACAGACCGCAGCTCAACCATGGGATTGGGCAGTGGCCTCGGCCCAAGACCCATCCCCTACTCCCACCCAGTACTTTCAGCCTCCCAGGAGCCTTGCCCCTTCAGGGGCCCCGCCACCCTCACTGGTGACCCCCACCAGGCCAGTTCTGAGGATGTCCATCTCCCTTGCCATGCATGTCCTACTCCTCCACCAGCCCTAGAGCCCTGGGGGACAACAGGTTTGCCCAGCCCCTCCTGCATACCATCACAGCCTCCGCTGAGAAAACAACCCGATTCTCCACTCCACACTCCAGACCTGCTTCCCCCCAGCATGCTGCGGTAAGGCCAGGCCAGGCCCAACCCTCCTATCTGCAGGCCCATGGAGGGGTGGCCTGGGGGGCCCCTCTGCCTCGAGCTCCTAGTTCTTTTGAGACATGCCCCATGGCTTAACTAACCAGGGGTCCCCAGATATGCTGATGCAGACCTGGCCAGGGTCATGGCCCCATCATGTGAGACCGAGAGGCTAAGCTGGGACCTCTGTCACTGCCTGGGGATTTCTAGTCGAGTGAGTCCTTGTGGGTGGCACATCCTGCAGAGGGCCCTGGGTGTATGGCCAAGGTGAGTGGAGGACAGCTGGGAAGGAAACCTGAATAACATTCAGAGTCCTTGGGTGAGAATATTCCCATCACCTTAGAGCATTAGAACAGTGGAGAGAGCCTGGGGGAGGGGATACAGGGAATGGGCAATCACAGTACACAGGAGGGGGTGAAGCCCACCCTTCCAGAGGGACACACCCCCTAACCCAGGGCTGACAGGACCCAAAATAGAGGCTGGGTGGGATTCAGGGCAGAAGAGGTCAGAGAGCCACATGGGTGATGCTGGCAGCTGGAGGCGGGTGAGCACCTGGGGCAAATTGCTTTCTGAGCTCCACAATTGCATAACACATCTCCTTCCTGCCCCAGCAGGAACAAGCTCAGCCAGGCTGCCCCTTGGGACCAGTCACCTGGCAGGAGATGAGGTCACCCATGGAGCCCACAGGGGTGTGAGGTGAGCAGATAAGGCTGTGGGGATGGCAGTGACCATGTTTGGTCAAGCTAATCTGGAGGGTAAGGCAGCCTGAGGAAAGCTGGAAGCCCAGGTAAACATCTCTGCAATTATCCACCATCCATGTTTGTTAATTAATGTGGCATCTACTATGGAATAATTGGAAATCATTCACTGGCAAGCTTTCAAGTAGATGAAGAAACTTCAAATAATTTCCTCCAAGAATTTGCCAAGTAGAAATTCCAACATAGATGAGTTACGGGTGCATTGAGCTTGACAAATTGTGGCTTGACAAGTTAAGGGTTTGTTTTCCCACTGGAATCTAAATCCAGAGGTGCAGCCCCAGACAGGCATCTGCTCAGTGGTGCCCCCACCAGGGGCATGGTCAAGCCCCCAGCTGAAAGAGCCCATGTCCAAGGAAAGGGAGCAAACATGCCCAGAGACCACGTGTCCATCTCCTGCACACCTGTGCCACCTCTGGCCATATCTGTTGGTTTTATCTGGGGCTCTGGGGCAGGAGTGGGCTGGGTCACTCTGGGTGATCATAACATAAATGCCTCTTACCTTCCTTTCCTGCCCAGGTCCTGCAGCACCCACGCCTTCCCCACATTTAGGCTTTTTTTCTACAACCAGCCAGAAGGATCCTTCCAGAATGGAAACCCAGTCACTTACTCCCCATGAACAGGGCTTCCATTTCCCATGCGAGGATGCAGAGCACAGGGCCCCATGCCAGCCCTGTAGTGCCTGGGGAGCAGCACAGATCCCCTCTGCCCCACATGCCCTGCCTGCTCCCATAGCTGGGAGCCCAGGACAGCTCCTGGTTTCTCCGGGGCCATGACAACATCATCCCTTCTTCTCTCAGCCTCCCAGCTACTGTTCTCACTAAGGACCCTCTCCACCACCCCCCACCATCAGCTGCCTGCTCCCCTCCATGGCATGGACTCCCCTCATGGCAGGAATGGCCAGGTCCCACTTGGAGCCCACAGGTGCTCACACCGCACTGCTGAGCCAAGGAGGCTCAAGGAACACAGTCAAAGCCAGAGTCCACACAACCACAGACGCTGTCATTAACTGGGTCCTTTCCAAGCAGGCAGGATGGGAGATGTGCACCCCAGAGACATCACAGAGGCTGAATGGAAGGCCTTCAAGTCAGAGGTAGGGCCTGTGGCTTCACAACTTGGGGTTCTCAGGCCAGAGAGGAGTGTGAACCCAGCCACCTACAGGGGTGCCCGGCTACTGCAGGGTTCTCTCCCACCCAGGCCCCTGAGCTCTGGCTGCAGGTTCCAGGACCCACACCTCACCAGGGAGGGCCCATTGCTGGACTCGGCTGTGCTGGAGACACCATGGTCATGGAGAGCCAGGCCTGGAGGGGCCCATGTCCCCAGTGCCAGCCTGGAGGGGCCACATCCACCAGTGCCAGCTTGAGGGGTCCATATCCACCAGTACCAGCCTGGAAGGGGCCGCATCCCCCAGTGCCAGGCCCTAGCACCATAGCTTCCTGGAGAACCAGTTTATATTCTGGGCAGCCCAACCCAGTCCCCATCCAGCCTCAGGCCCATCCTCAAGGCTTCTTTCTCTCGCAGGCAGTTTCTGTATGCACACCCATCTGAATTAGCAGTTGCTCTCCACATGTTCCTTCCAGCATGTTTTCCTTTGCAAAACCAACAATAACTGCACATATTTTCCCAAGGTTGAGGTTATCAATTAGAGGCACGATTTGATCAGTGGAAGAAATCAGCAACCTCTCTGATGCTGGCTGAGAAAATGTCCTTCTCCCACCACGTCCTTTCCTGTAATCCTGTAGTTCTCCACAAATGGATAATCTAAGGCAGGAAATGAAAGAGCTGGAAAGTGGCAGCTTAGAAATGACTCAATTAGGCCCGGCACACCCAGAGCTGGGTTGTGTCTGGGGAATGTCAGTTCTAGGCAGCCTGCTGGCAGGTTGGAAATGGCCTGTGGTTTCAGGGCCCTGGACTGGATGCAGCTCACCCACAGCACCGAAGGCACAAAATCCAGCAGCCACATGCATGTCGATAAAATCTGCCAGGGGTTTCCCAGGCAGTGGAAGGTGTGGCCCTGCTTCCCAAAACATTTGAGTCCCCTGACTTTTTGCCCTTCATTTCTAATTGAATGTTGCATCACTGTGGTTTCTGAGCACAACTCCAACTTAAGAAAGAAAATTAACTAAAGCCAGTTGTATCTTGATGTACATTAAACCTGGTGCATGTTTAATGATATAGGATGTTGTGGAGGCTATAAATGATGATAGAATTGTTAGCAGACAAAGCGATACTTACTGCCCAATGCACTCAGATGACCAATCCCTGAGACACCTGGGTTCAAAGAGAGAAAGTGTTTACTGCTGGGCACAAAGCAGGAGAGCAGATAACCTATAGGCCAAAATCTGTGTCCCCAAAGTACAGTAATTCTAATAGTTTTACAGTATCAAAATATAGGCAGGGGTAGGATCATGAATGCAGCGGCCACAGATGATGTAGTTAGAGGTGATGTAATTACGGAGCACGCAGTTTGATCGCGTGCTTAGTCACAGGATGTATGTAAGGACGTGGTGGCCTTCGCAGGATGATGGGCTTGACCTTCAGTATTGTACTGAGGTCTAGGTGACCTGCAGGTTAAAGCCTGAGCGTGTCGGGTGGGCCCGTTTCGGTTAAACCCAGTCTCGGTTATCAAGGTTACTTTGGACCCGAGGTGGGTTAGTTCTGGGCTGACCTGAGGCTCTTCATTAATAAACATTAGGGGCTGTCTTTAGTGATCACAAACTCAAAAGTTGAAAAACAAGATAAAACGAGTACAAGTGGGGACCAGTCACAAGGGTTTTACAATCACAGACGGACAAGATAAAGGTTACACAAATCATTAACAGAGATCAAGGCAGCTGGAGCACAGTTCAGTGTTTTCAGGTATTTCCCTCTGTCTACTCCAATACACCAGAAAGCAAAAAGGACTATCTATATGATTCAGCATTCAAAATCACCCCTTAAATCCTAATTTCTCAGTTACAGAACTGCCTATTTTCCCAATCAATGGAAATGTAAAAACCATTGTAGCAACTCAGGCTTTCTAAGAAGCAAATAACAGGATAAATTGGAGGAAAAAGATGAAAAATAATGGACAAATATAAAAATAAGGTAATGAATATTGCATAATAAGAACGTTATATAATGAGCAATAATGCAAAAGCTTTGAAATATCAATTTTGTCTCTAACAGAAATGTAATGGAAGGGGGATTTCTAAACATTCTATGAGAATTGGTCAACGAACTGGCAATCCTGAAATCGATTATGTATTTCCTTTCTTCTTTTGGATTGACTATAGAATTTGGAAAGTTAACGGGTTTGTGGTTGGTTTTTTTATTTTTTGTTTTTATTACCGAGGGCATCTGCCCCTTGTGAGGTTGGAGGTGAAAGGGTACTGTTTGGCTGGCATTTACAGCCGAGGACCCAGGGCAAGGCCTTAAACAAGGTCAATGCACTGCGACAGGCCAGGAGCCCAGGCTCCTGTTCACTGCACCTTCCATGGAAAACCAGGTTCTTTCTTGGGCAATTTGAAGACGTGCTGGCGGGAAGCCTTCCAGGGGTGCTCTGATCCTCTATGAGCTGTTTGCTCCATGGTGGGGGGAGGGTCCACCCAGCTGTCCCCTCTGGGGATTCTCTGGACATGAACCATGAAGTCCATCGTCCCCACTGTTCCCCCAAACCCTGCCTTGGTGACAGGCTCAGCTTCCACGGGGCACTCTGTGAAAATGCGAGTCCTGAGCCCTGCAAACCTTCCCCCCTGGATGGGGATGGTTACTTTTGAGGGCTGCTGCACCTTCTGCCCCGCTTTAAGGCACGACTAGGGGTGGGGCAGGGGTGAGGCCATCTGTGTCAAGGCTGGGGTGAGGGGCTCAGAGTACCCCATGGAATGAACCCTGAAAACTAGCAAGGGCATCCTCTAAATACAAGCCTCCCCAGGAGTGTTAGATTTTGTCACAAATGAATAACTTGAGTGATTATTGGAATTTTTACTATCACCCTCTATAACCCCACTCTCTACTGCTGTTGTGTCTGGGGCTCTCCCAGGTGGTGCCTTGTTTCCCTGTATGTTTTATAAAGCTGGTCATGAGAGCCCATGTCCAGGGAGACTCCCCAGGGATCCTGGGTGGCCTGGGGAAGAAGCTCACACAAGGTTACATGATCTTTCACCAGAACCCCAGGGAGTTTCCAGTTGGAATTGCGGTGCCTGTGTTTTCTTGGCTTGGGGACGTCCAGGGCCATAGAGGAAACATAAATTAAGTACTCAGAGCTGTGTCCAGGACAGGCATCTGGTCATAAGGCCCCAGGGACACTGAGCCCTGGCTGAGGCTGGTGGGCCCCTGGAGCCTCCCTTGGGCCAGGCCAAGCCTACCTCTTCCATGGGGTGTCCTCTCAAGGCTCTGCTTTAGGCAGGGCTGCCTGCCCAGGCTACAGGCTGTCTGTCCTGCCCCTGCACAGCTCAGATAACAAGATAGAGACCAGCAACAACCTACAGCAGCCATTGCAACAGGCACCATGCACATGGGGCATTCCACTGTCTCTCCACACTTAGACCAAAGCTCCGCTGCTTCCTGTGACTTTGAACATTGACTTATGGGAACCATGGCCATCAAGTGCTGTCTTTACTATAAGGTTCATAGGCTCCATCAGCTACCATTTTGCTAAGACACAGCCCTCTCTTCTTTGGTTCTTATATTAACAACCAGTCCCTATTTCTAAAAATCCACGAATCCCCTTTAGATGACTTATAATTTAAAAAAAAAAATGTTTAAGCCCTTCCTTAGAACAACTTGCTGCACCAATATTCACAGGATACATTTTTAGGTCACAGCGTCATGGGCGGTCAAATTCTTTAGAATTCTAAGAGCAGAGGCAATTCAAGTGGCAAAATTGCCAAGTGGCTTCTCCCAGGACCCCGAGGAGACCCTGCTCAGGAGGCCACACACCAAGCGGATGTGGATCCTGTTCCATCAAGGCAGGCTCTGTGGCTGCCATGGTGGTAGTTCCACGTGTCAGTGTGACTGGGCCATGATGTCCTTTTATTTGGTCAAGCAAGCACTGCCCTGCTTGTTACTCTGAAGTTATTCAGATCTACAACCAGTTGAGGGCATCTATGGCTGATTGCATCTACAACCAACAAAGGAGGCTGCCTTCAGCAATGCAGGGGATCCCCTCATCCAATCAGTTGGAGGTTTTAAAACCATAACTGAGGTCTTCAGAAATCATAAAGAAGAATTTGTGCCTCAAGTTCAGGCAGCCAGCTTCTCTTGGGTAATACAGACTTGCCAGATTTCAGAATCACCTTTATTGGAGTCAACAATTGCTTATGGCCTGCCCTATGGAGTTCAGGCTTGCCACCCCCCACACCTACATAAGCCACTTATAATGAATATGTATATGTATATATGCATATTATATATATGTATAATCTCCGGTTGGTCCTGTTCTCTGAAGAGCCCAACTGATGCAGCCTCTGTGGTGGTGGCAAGAGGTCACACAGCTCATGTCCCCTCTCCTTGAAGGTGCTATCCTAAGCTGCCTTCCCCACCCCTTTGAGCTCTTCCCACTTCCCATCAGGGCTTGTCTCCTCACTCAGAGAAGCTGGCAGCCCAGTGCCATTCCAAGGATGGTGATTAAGGACAAACCCAAATCTGGCCACTTTGTCACAGAGGAGCTTACCCCAATCTGCTCCGAACAGCTTCCAGCAAAGTCTAAAAAGTAGATCCTGCATAGTGTGACTGAGAGATCCTGCTGAAGAGTCCTGCCCTTCAGGAAACTGATCAAAACTCAAAAACCTTCAGTGGAGAGGACCCAGCCACCAATCATGGAGGGGTGGAGTGGGGGACAGGGATGGGCAGAGGCAGTCCTTGTGGCTATGGATTTCACCTGTGGACCCCACAACATGGGATGGCTGAGACCCTGGGAGAAGACCCAAGTCCTTCTAGCCTGACCCATGGGAGGACAGAATGGGTCCTGGCTGGGGAGTGCAGTGGGGGTCCAGATGAAAACGTGGATATCCAAGGAGAAACAAAGACCACCAGGGCAATCAGAGAAGAGCCTCTCTAGCGGAGCAAATCTTTATAACAGGCACGTGTGTTTAGAGGAAAAATTGAACACCTTACAATGCATAAGAATGCAATATATACGACACCTATAACGAGAAATGGGCCCCAGCAATTAAGGACCTACACAGTGGCAAGGCAAGGCACAACCAGTGCCCACCCCAGCATGGGTGAATCTTAACCACATGATTCCTGTACGGCTCCTTTCATGGGAAAGTCTACAAGAGGCAGAACTAATCCTTGGTGGAAACTCATTAAAACAGCAGTTGCCTTTGGGGAAGGAGGACTGAGGGTTGACTGGGAAAGGACTCAAGGACATTTTAGGAGGTGATGGTTCCATTCTATCTCTTTATAGAAACCTGAGTTACATAGATGTATGCATTTGTCAAAACTGAACACACACACACACACTTAGAATTTATGTATTTTCATTGTATATATAATTTACCTCAAAAGTAGAAATATTGTAAAGAGATCTTGAACTAGAAGAAACACTGTAATCAGATATTGTACTTGCTAAAGTATTTAGAGGGGAGTGGATGAATGTCGGCCATTCACTCTGGATTAACTGATGGACAGAAAGGGCTGGACAGATGGAATGACAAATGAAATGAATACAAACGTTCATGGTACCCAGTAGCTCACCGTAAAGTTCCTTCATTGTTGCTGTAAGTGTGACCATTACCACCACACAGTGTCACCATATAACTCTCCAAAACTCACAGGAGTTGGAGCCATGTGCTGCAGCCTTAGCCCCTTTAATCTTCCCCAAATGTCCTAAGTGTAGCCATACTGTCACCCAACAGGTAAAAATACCTAAAGAGGAAGCACTAACATGAATTCCATCATGCCTTTGAGGGCACTTGTGTGCAACATTAATTGCCATGCTTTGCATTTTAAGGCATGTCTGTTACGCGTCAAAATCCTTTCTGTGAACCTGCCTGGTATCCACATGGAGTCACAGAGCAGGTGAGATCCCAGGCCCCAGGCATGTCATAGCTGCATCCTGGTGCCATGGTCTTAGCCGGTACAGCTTCCTTGGAGGGATGCTCCAACACGAGATCAGCATAGGTGCTAGGATATGGGAAGCCTGGAGCACAGGGCCAGGAGAAAACATACACGCCAGGATGAAAAAAGAAAAAAATACAAATGTTAAGACCTACACGTGAAAACAGGATACAGAATTTCAAACCTAAATAAATTTTTTAAAGTTAACTACCTTAGCGGTTCCAAAGGCATGGTCTTCTGTGGCTCACTCTGCAGCCCAGGAAGAATTTTAGTTTTGTCTGCACATCTCTGGTCCAGATCAAACATTTGCTCAAGGATGGGTTCTGATGTGAGGGGAAAGGGAAAGATCTCTGTGATTGGCAGCTATTCTGCACGGGCAGTCTTAATCTCAGTAGAGAACCCAGGGAAAGTAAATTATTTAAACAACTCATTAATCTGGGATATAATGATGTTAACATATTTGGGGCATTTGCCCTTGTTAAAGATTACACATGGAGTTTTGGTTCCTGTCAGTCATTACTGTGCTTTGTTTTGAATGTCCAGAGTTAGAGAAAATCCTCAGTACCCAGGAGGATGGGCCATGACTCCTGGGCCCACGTGGTGCTTGTTAGGGACCATGGAGACAGAGCCAGACCCAGGGGGAGCGGCAGTGCCAGGTACAGCAGGTGTGGCCTGGGTGTTGGAAGATGCCTAAGAGGTATCGAAGGTATAATCAAAACTGAAAGGTTATTAAATTAACTGGATTAATGACACCCGAAAGCCAGGCATGTTCTTTCCAGTGGGATATATGAGATAAATTAGGACACTGGGTAAAAGTACAGGAATGCTAATACGGTGTGCATGTGTGTGCATGTGTGTGAGTGTGGTGTGTGCATGTGTGAGTACATTGTGTGTTCATGTGCTGTGTGTGCATGAGTATAACACACATGTGTGCATATGTGTGAGGGTGTATATGTGTGCATTGTGTGTATATGTGTGTGCATGCATTGTGTTCATGTTTTGTGTGCATATGAGTGTGTGACGTGCATGTGTACATGTGGAAGTGTGCACCTATGTGCATGCATGTGTGTTCATGTATTGTGGGTGCCCATGTGTACATGTGAGTGTGTGGCATTCCTGTGTGGTGCGTGTGTGTGTGTGTGTGTGTGTGTTCCCTTGAATTAAGGTGGTGGCTGAGTAACCATTGTAACTACTGGTTACACTAGTGTTTCCCTGGGACATGTGTTAACACAGAGATTACTGGCCTCTCCTCTGAAATCCCGACTCAGGAAGTCAGAGGCCCCCAAGAGGCCAAGTTTGGGAAAGACTGAGAATGAGAGTATCAGATGACACCTGCATCATGGCTGGACAGCAGGTGGGAGGATGCAGCAGCAGGCCCAGCCCAGGGAGGAGTGGAAGCGGGGTGAGAGGCAGGCAGAGCGGGACATGGGCCAAGGGCTGGGGGCAGGTTTCAAGAGGCACTCGGGGGTCCGGCCCAGCCAACCTGCAACCTGGAGACCTGAACCGTGGAGGAGGAACAACTTTGCCTTCTCTGGAATGACTCCCGAGGCCCAGAGGGGGTCTGGACAGAGTGGCTGAGACACCTCACTGCCCAGGGGGACCTTTAAATTGTATCAGGGTTGTCAGTATTACCACCTGGCAAGGCTCGGAGGCAGGAAGCCCAGAGCCTGGGGCCACGTCCAGCCTAGGACAACCCTCCGTACACAGGTAGATGGATCACCTTGAGGGGATGCCACACCCCACCCCAGGCATCCACTCACGGCCAGACACAAGGACACACCTGTGAGGCCCAATCTGCAGGTCCATCCCAGACAGACACCCAGGTGAACCTGGATGGACAGACAGCCCCAACGTGTCGAGATACCAATGGCCCTGCGGTTCCCCCACCTCTCCAGCTTTGCTCCTCAGCTGAGGTCAGCACGACCATGGTGACTCCTCTCCCCTCCACCTGGTCCCTGCAGCCCAGGCCATCTGCACCTCTCACCTGGACTCTGCAAGAACCCCTTGTCTGAAGCTTCCCGCTGACCCCCAAGTCTGCCCTGCAGGAAGGGAGCAGAGAGAAGGGCCCCAGTGCCCTCAGACTTGAAAGAAGGACTATACAGTGGCCACAGCCAGGTCCATGATGATGGGACTCAGGCCACCTCCCCTGCAGCCACCAGCTGGGGAAATGGTACAACGTCTGCAGCCGTTGCAGAGGGCTCAGGACTTGGCCAGTGACCACAGTGCCTTGGTCTTTACTCTGCAGCCCCCTTCAACTCAGAACCAACCAGAGAAGGCCACCCCTGTTCCCTAGTCAATTATATAAGGAGCACCATTTCCAGTAGCCCCCCTGAAATCTTCCCAAAGCAACAGCCTCCAGCCAGGACACCCCAAAGCCTTTTCCTACCATGCAGCTTGCCCTTCCCATGCTGTCTTGGGTCTCTGTGAGGGTCCCTCATGGGAGCAGCTGTGAATGAACAGCCTCTGCACACCCTCTGAAGGTGTCCTCCTTCATGTCTCCCAGTCCTGACCATGTCTCTGGCCTCCTCTGGCTCCACATACCCTCTCACTGCTCCCCACCCTGTCCTCGCTGTGCCCCACACCCCTGCTGGCCTCTGGGCATCCATGCTGGCTGTTCCCCAGCCCTAAGACATCCACCTATAATTGCAAACCCCATCCACTCACTGTGTTCAGTCCAGCTCAAATGTCCCCCCATCACTGGGCTCTGCACACTTCCTATGTGCCCCTGCCACCCTTCAATTTCCTCATCCTACCTTATTTTCCCTTACTCCCCTTTATTTCTCCATGGCTCTCGTTTCTCCACAGTCTCACCCCTACCATATGGACAGACATTGCATCTGTGTCTCGTTGCTGCTTTGTGCCCCTCACACATTGCCTGGAACATGGAAGGTGCTGAACAGACATTTACAGAGTGAATAAATGAAGGGACGAATGAATGCTTTCCCTGTGAGATAATGACAAGATAGGGAGTCATTGCCCCGGTCAGAATATTTATTGATGTGCAACGCTGGAGGCAGAGCTGCCTGCAAATGGCCTTTCTGGAAACGGGCTCCCTCCCCCCGTATCTGTGTGTGTTGGGGGTGGGGTGGAGAGGGATGTCTGCAGCAGAGCTCAGCCCCCATCAAGGGCACCAGCCCCCAGGAGAGGGGGCCTTCCCCAGGCCTGAGTCCCTGAGCACAATGCTCCCAAAGCAGTCCGTCTGGCAGCCAAAGGTAAGCCCATGACCTTGGACATGACATACAAAACAGGCAGGGCTGGGGAGAGGGCATGGACCCTCCAAGGAGACATAGACTCCAAAGGCACGAGCCTACCAACATGGTGGGGTTCTGTGGAGGGTGGGGTGATGAGAGGACAGGTACTTGGCCCCCCTCTTGCCCACCCTTTCCCCAATAATCCAGGGTGAGACTGTGTCCTCATTCAATCACAGGACAGAAGCTGTCTGGGTGGGTTCCCCACCCCACAAGAAGCACTGAGGAACACCCACACACCACCTCCCGGGGCACTGACAGAGGAGGCTGAGGGGCGCCCGGAGAGACCACTGCCCATGGCACTGTGAAAGCCTGCAGACAGGGCAAACCTCCAGAACACAGAAAGAGATGGGAGATAGACCCAACAGCTTCGGGGGCTCCTCTCAGACTGGACTGAGTGAGGGTTGAAACCTCCCTGGGGGAGTTTTGGGGGTTCCACAAGTAGCAGTTCTCCCTCGGCTTCCCTGCCCAGTTTTACAATCAAGGTGTCTGGGGTGAAGGACCAGCAGGCACAGGAAGATCCAGGTAGAAGCTTCTGCTCTGCCTAATCCTGGTCCAAGAAGCTGCAGACCAGGTGCACCATCTCAGTATACCCTCCCCTAGAGGCTGCAGACCGGGTGCAGTGCCTGCAGCAACCCTCCCTGAGGAAGCTGCAGGGAGAACTGCCTGCAGTATGTACTCTCTGAGAAGCTGCAGGCCAGGTGCAGCACCTGCAGCCCACACTCCCAAACAAGCTGCAGACGAGTTGCACTGCCCACAGTAGACCCTATACAGGGTCTTGGAGCTGTTTTGCACCTTTCGGTAAATTGTAGGTAACCAATATTCAAAATGCCTTACACAGTGAGACTTCTTTTGAAGTTCTCCCTCCCCAGGTGGAAACCACCTTGACCTCCATTTGCAAGTCAATCTCTTTGCTCTGTATCAATTTACTCTTTTTGACTTTTCCTTTGAGCCAGTTTTAATACCTGCCTACTTCTTCATTTGCAAGCAAAATAAAATTTCCAGTATGAGTTCATTTGTTTTATCTGCAGGAGAGTCATGATTTTACCATATTTCTTGAAAATAATCTTCTAGCAAAGCTATGGGTAAAAACTGACCATTTCAGAGAAAGAATGTTCCCTTCTTTAATCAAGGGGGTCTCTTCTTTCTCTGTTGCAACAGAGTTTCACAATTTGTAGCAGCTCTCCCCCACTCCCCCTCCTACAGGCCAAGCCCTTGAGCCTCTGCCTTGTGCCTTCTGAAGAATTTCCACCAAGATTTGTCCTAGCTGGGTTCAGGTGCAAATGTAAGATGCTCCCTAAAAGGATACATTTTACAACAGTTCAAGGACCCATGCACCACAGCTTTCGCATCTGGGATGCTAGTCCAGGAACAGGCCTGAAAACATACAAATTCCTCTATGCCTTTAGAAGGAAGCTATTTTAATCCAAACCTAAGCTGCCAGAATTACTGGAATTTGAGTCTAAACCATGACAGGGAACCTGTGCACCTAGCGTTTATCTAGGACAAACCTCTTCACTGGATCCTTTTGTCACTTTAAAACAAGTGGTGCCTTCAGCCATCTGGCACATGGAGCATTTCAGAAGCTATTCGACCCCTTGAGAGCAAGAAACTTTCTGGAAGAGTATCCTTCAGCCAAGCAGCACTTGAGGCCTTCCCTGTGGGGGTAATATCAGAAGTAGAGCCGGGCAAGCGAACTCACTGCCCTACCCCCTACATGAGACATGACTCCCAGGGGTATAAATCTCCCTGGCAATGTGGGACTGAAATCAGGATAAGCCCAGCATCGTGGGATTGAGAAAGCCTTCTTGAACAAAAGGGGGAAGAGAGAAATGAAAAAAAATAAAGTTTCAGGGGCTGAGAGATTTCACACAGAATCTAGAGGTTGTCCTGGAGGTTATCTGTTGTAGTTTGCTAGATGCTGGAATGCAATACACCAGAGACGGATTGGCTTTTAATAAAAGGGGATTTATTTCATTAGTTCTTCAGAGGAAAGGCAGCTAACTTTCCACTGAGGTTCTTTCTTACATGGGAAGGCACAGAGTGATCTCTGCTGGCCTTCTCTCCAGGCCTCTGGGTTGCAACAATTTTCCTTTATGCATCTGGGGTGATTTCTTTCTGCATCTTCAAAGGCCTGGGCTGAACTGTGAGTGCTGGGATGAGGTATGCTGAGCTGCTTGGGCTGTGCTACATTGAGCTCTCTCATTTAAGCACCAGCCAATTAAATCAAACATCATTCATTGCAGCAGGCATGCCTCCTAGCTGACTGCAGATGTAAATCAGCAAGAGATGAGGTTCACTTACCATTGGCTCATGTCCACAGCAATAGATCTATGTACCTTCACCTGGCCAAGTTGACAACTTGAATTTAACTTCCACATTATTCTTATGCGTTCTATAGTCATCCCTTTTTTTAGTTTTTGGTGTATTGGAGTGGCTGGTGAGAAGTACCTGAAATTGTTGAGCTGTGCTCCAGTACCCTGGGTTCTTGAAGATCATAGTATAATGTCATAACTTTTACAATGTGACTGTGTGATTGGAAAACCTTGTGTCTGGTTCTCCTTTTATCCAGGGTATGGACCGATGAGTTAAAAAATGGATAAAAATAAATAAATAGGGCAGGCCACGGTGGCTCAGCAGGCAAGAATGCTTGCCTGCCGTGCCCGAGGACCCGGGTTCGATTCCCGGTGCCTGACCATGTAATTAAAAAAAAATTAAAAATAAATAAATAATAAGGGAGATAAGGGGTAAAATAACTTGGGTAGATGGAAATACTCGAGGTCAATGAGAAGGAGGAGCAAGGAGTATGGGATGTACGAGTTTTTTCTTTTTATTTCTTTTTCTGGAGTGATACAAATGTTCTAAAAAGGATCTCGGTGATGAATACACAACTGTATGATGATATTATGAGTTATTGTTCGTACACCGTATATAGACTGTATTTGTGAAGATTCGTCAGTAAAAATACTTTTTAAAAAAAGACGTAGGGTCATGGTGGCTCAGCGGCAGAATTCTCATCTGCGATGCCCGAGACCTGGGTTCATTCCCGGTGCCTGCCCATGTGAAAGAAGAACGAGTACGGCCAAGCACCAGCACTTGGCCTGAGCTTGTGGGCGTGCCCTGTCCTCACTTGGTTGCCAGGTCACAAACGTCCTGACCCCGCGGGGGGCCTCACTCGACACCCTCTGGCCTGGAGGGCCCCATCCGTGTCATGTGGTCACGGCCCCAGGACGCAGGATGTGCGGTGCCCTCCCCGCCCCGCCCACCCAGCCGAGGCACAAGACCCAGGTGCGTGGGGGGTGCGCCCTAAGGGGGAGGGCGGGGTCACCGCTGTCCAGCCAGGGCATCCTCAGCTTCCCGGACCGGGCCCCCCCACCCTCCCCAAATTCCTCCAAAACCCGGCAGCAGTTGCGTCCTTGTCTGTAGACGAGACCCTGAGGACCGCTACTGGCCCTGCTTTCCTTCCACCTCAGTGTCTCCCAACTGCACCCAGGCCTTCCTGACCCTGGGTTGAGGCTTACTCTGTGGAGCCGGGAGTTGCCTCTGCATCGCAGACCGCGGAGCACACGGTCACATGCACCCTTGCCAGTTTGTTTGTTTCGAGTCGCCATTCTTGGATACAATGTAATTACCTGACACGAGTAGCATTGCAGGCGACGTGGAATGCCCATCCTGACACACACACAGTTCCGGCCCCTGGTAGACGGGTCCTCAGTGCCCGGAGCGTCCAATGAGTCCCTGAGCACATTCGCGGGCACGCCCCGCAACCCTGGAAGTGCCCCCGTTTCCTCGCTTGCTCTCCCCTTCCTTGGAAATCCTTTACGGGGGGCACAGACGTCTCGGTCCCTGCCACTGCTGCACAGGGCTCGAGTCCCCAGTCCCTCCCCAGGGGCGGCGCCTGGCTCTTGGACAGCTCCCGCCCCGGCGTACTCCAGCAAGCCCGATGCTGAGTAGAAGGCTGTGGGCAGGATCGCGACTGCAAACTTTCAGCTTCAACAGCCTGCGGGGCTGCCTGGCCACAGCACTCCCAGCCTCTGCCTGCAGCGCCCCTGCCTCAACCATTCCCCCGCTGTCCCGCGGGGCACACCCCACTCTCCATCCGCCTCCAGCCAAGGGGGTGAGTCCAGGAGACCGGGAGGGGGGAGGGGGCCTCCTGCCAGGGAGTTCCCCAGGCCCCTCAGAGCCCCCTTTCCTGGTCGTCTTCCTGGGGTGGGGAGTGGAGCAGCCCCCGGAAGCCCCTATGGTCCCTGAACCTTCAGCTTTACCAGCCCGGCCCTCTCCAGGGACTGCACAGAGGCACTGGTTGCAGAGCCACCGCATCCTTGAGTGAAAATGCTTGAAGTCTGAGCTCCTATGCTCAGTACGAGACCTTCAGTTGTCCTCGGCTGAGTTTTCTAAATCTCTACGACCAATGTGTTGTGTAAACACATTGCTGTCTTGCCTTTGATTTGGATCAGAACCTAGGAAAGCCTAGATATTTCTCTGAGCTTCTGAACAACCAGCCCACTCAATGAACCAATCTTTTCTTCTCACTCTTTTCCTTAAGCCCCATGGAGAACGGCTGAGTGTTGGTTTTCTGGAAAGAGCAAGCACCTACATCACCAGCACACACTTGCCCCTAGGGGTTGTGCAAGTTGGGAACCGGGAGGTTAAAGGCCAGCGCCCTGCATCCTCAGGCTGAAACGTCTGCCCTGGGCTCCAAGAGCAGGGTCGGTCACCCCTCGCCCCCCAGGGGAGGAAGGGAGTGGGGGCATGTGTGAGTGTGTGTGTGTGACATGCCTGTCTCTGTTTACCGCTCAGATGACGTAAAAACCTAGGGAGGTGCACTGGAAGGACCCCTATACATGCGCTAAGACACAAAATGAGACCATGTGTGCTGAGCAGGCTGCAGGATCCCTGGGTTCCAGGGACCTCCAACCTCTGTCTCTGGGGACAGCCCACTCTGCTCTCCAGAGACCTCCCACCTCTGTCTCAAGAGACCTCTGACTCGGTCTCCAGGGTCCTCCCACCTCTCTCTGCACAGGGCCAGAGCCCACTGAGGACAATGGGGCCTCCCAGGGGCTGACTGCCACCCACCCCTGAGACAAGCAGCTCTTTTACTACTTTCATTGGCTTATTTTCCTTCTCCAAAAATGTTGCAGTCTTTAAAATAATATTTGGGAAATACAGAAGAGCAAATTAAATACAAATCTCTGAAACTTCCACCCTCTCAAAATCTCCACTTTCAAATGTTTTTAGGGACACTAGCAACAGAGCCGGTTGTTTTAGGAGCACTGGTGTACCCTCCTTATGCTCCCTACAGCTTTGCCACCTGCCTGTTTAACTCAGTTCGGCAGCAGCCAACCCTCAGAAGGGGTGGCCAGCTGGCGTCCTCAGGGTCCTCGCATCTTCCTCTTTGATAGAAATGAAAGCAGTTTCATTCCGTTTCATCACAACCAAGGGGTAACCTAAGAAAGTCTGCCTCCAAGGTAGCTGAGGCTTCCACAGCTGCTGGCACTGTTTACTGGGTGCCCCCTGCCCTCCCACCTGAGGCACCCAGGAGCAGGGGACATGGGCAGGACAGCCAGGTGTCCAGAGACCACAGGGGCAGAGTTGGTGTGCAGTCACATCAGAACTTCCACAGCACCAGCTCACCATGGGCACCGGCTCACCATGGACACCGGCTCACCCTGGGCACTGGCTCACCATGGACACCGGCTCACAGTGGGCACCGGCTCACCCTGGGCACCGGCTCACCATGGACACCGGCTCACCCTGGGCACCGG